>CABFOV010009518.1:0-19167 GCA_902141375.1 Timema poppense
CCTAATGGAGCAAGGATGCAGGTCAGGAGGGTCCTAATGGAGCAAGGATGCAGGTGAGGAGGGTCTTAGTAGGGCAAGGATGCAGGTCAGGAGGGTCCTAATGGAGCAAGGATGCAGGTGAGGAGGGTCTTAGTAGGGCAAGGATACAGGTCAGGAGGGTCCTAATGGAGCAAGGATGCAGGTAGGAAGGGTCCTAATGGAGAGAAGTTGGGAGAATTCTTGTCTACTCTCATAGAGAATACTAAATATTGTAATTATTTGTGTATAATTTTCTGCTCTATTTTCATACTTGTCGGTGTTTTGATAGAATTGCAATGTTTAGTATTTTATCTCGAAGTACATGTGGGTGTTCTTCACACTATTACTATCCGAGTAAGACCGAAACGTGAATTTAAAAAAAATACTATTAAAAAGGTGCCTACATTTAAATTTTGGCAGTACATGAGTAAAACTTGTAGGAGTGATCGGTTGGCATCTTGTGGAATGTTGTCAAGGGATGTGCTTGCCCATTGAGCCTCCGTTCTCGGTGTAAATAACCAACAACAAACGTTGACCAAGTTACGAATCAACAAGTGAATGTGTTCCCCACTAAGTGGTCAACCTTTGCTCTTCACCACCAAACGAAGTTTTTCATAAACAGTTCCTATTGTCGCCTGTTCTGTAACTAAAAATAACCAAGAAATCTGTCTTCCTTTGATAACTTTTTCTAAACCCAGCTCTTGTGAGCTCTAGGAAGTTTTATCGATGTTGAGTAATGAGTATAGTTGTTAGGAATGAATGTGCCAAATTAAAGTGTATCTATAATAGAAACTAATGTTGATAGTTGTGTAAATTGTAACATTTCATTGGTCGAGAGAGTGTATAGTAATGTACCTGTATACATTGTACAATCCCACAAACTTTTACGGGTACATGTCATTTGTACTCACACAAATTTTAACATAAAATTATAGCATTGTTTAAAATACAATATATTTTATATGGGTTATAAATTTATGTAAAAAAGGTATTATAAATTATGTAAAAAACTTTATTTTAACTTTTAGAAAATGTCTCTAGTTATGACCAAAAAAAAAAGCCTCTAAATATTTTCTAAATTCACCCAAATGTTTGAAAAATATGCTGGGTAAGACCCTTGGACGATGTACTGTCAGTTTTCATTGTTATCCTGTCCTTGGCCGCAGACCCTGGACATGTAGAAGCTGTGCTGGTAAACGTTTCTTGAACACTTTCCAGGGTATGGGGCCAAACTGTGGGGCCACCTCGGTAAGCGAGAAATTGACACACAGACTCTAGTGCAATATATTTAATTCTATGATGTGTTATTTCAAAATATAGTTCTTGCGAAAATTAAGTTGAGATATTCAAACATGGCTCTTTTTTCTTAACAATCCTATAGTTTGTTGTTGGAAAAATGGCTCTAGATTTAGCCTTCCTCTAACAAATACAGTAACTTGTTTGATATTTGAGAACTAGCAGCGAACTTCCCTCTTTACCTTCAGATAGGAAGTTTCGTAGTTTTCTTTCTCCCGCTTTCTTATTGACATGACAAATTGGGGCTGTAGGTGAAGGATAAAGAGGGTGTATAAGCTTAGACAAAATAAAGTAGTCATTCCAGAAAATGACACAGACCACTGTATTTAAGCCGTGTGGCCTGATGACGATTGATATCTTCTCTTTGACCGAAGCGGCCGCAATAGCACCCAAGTGTATTGTTAGTAAAACTAAAATAAATAGCTGCATTGGGAACAAAATTAATACGGGCAGTTTAGTGTGTTAGTCAACTAATGAACTCTTCTTGTTGTACATTTCAATTATTAAAGATGTAATTGATAACACATAATTATTATCACCAGCCCCATATATCTCAAGATGAGGGTACTTGTTAGTGTACTAAATATTTGTTAAGTACATCCTCCACTAAGGATATGTAAAGCTGTTCTATTAAAATCCCCAATTTCCACTTGTTACAGTGTCCTGCAAACCTATACTTTTCCCGAGCCGATAGCTTTCCTGAGATTGTGTCACTTTATGAAGGGGTTATCAGCCTATAGTGATGGTCTATTGGTTGAGATCTAGGTTAGATTTAAGTGATATTGTGACATTAAAAGATCTCCTCATATGAGTACAATTTAAAATGGTTCCGAGTCATATTATTTTTTTGTTTCTTCTCCTTACAACATCAATTCTCGCGCATGTACATAGCCATGACTCAACTTTGGTTAAAGATGCGCGGAAAGACAACACAAGAATCGCACGAATTTGAGATTAGTATGCTCAACTTGGACAAAAAGAGATTCGCGATGAGTATTAATTGGGAGGAAAATGGATATTTTGATTATTGTAAATAAAAGTAGAGCTTTTTTTTCTTAGTGAATATGTAAACATTCCAGAAATATGACTTTTTCTCACTAAACAAATTCACTGACATTGTAAAACATCTAACAATCTAACAGTACTCAAATGAATACTTCACAGTAGGTTAAAAACAAAGAATATTATTTTAACATTCATTGTTAAAGTTTATTTTCATTTGAAAAATAAATAAAATTATATAGTATTATTTAATGAAACTAGATCACTTATTATAAGGTTGTTAGCCTCACCTTAATTATGAGTCGAGCGTAAATATTAAATTATGGTAGAAGTGTGTGAATTTTCAAAACTTCAAATATTCACAAGCTTAGACGTCCGATTTGAAACTCAAATTTCTGAATTTGGCAATTACGAGGCTCCGGCATTAAAAATATTCATAGTTAAAATATGAATATATGTTTAATTTTTGTCATCTGGTATTGTTATGTACATCACAAAATTAATGTTCATTTGGGAAAAAAATAAATTAAATTACTTAGGACAAAATATTATGTTAATCTAGTTTTCAATTTAACATTTTATAAATTATATATTTTAATAGCTTGAAGTCATAGTTATGCAACATATATTTGTTTCCAGCACTAAACTTTTTTTTTTTTAATTTTATAACTTCAATTCTAATTCGAGCATATTTCATACTATTCGATCCGACTTTGCTTCAACTTGAGTGGCCTTCGTGGACCCCTAAATAATGTGTTACAATGCAAACCAAAGCAATGATGAATGTGTTGTTACGCCAGAGGTGCGTTGATTGAGCAGAAGGTTGCGGTAGATAGATAAACTCGTGTTAAAGATCTACTTTTGTGGATAATGTTGTGATATTTATATAATACTCACAGCCTGGAGACGAAACTTTGTTGTTTCCCCACACAGGAAGTGTCTCTTGGAAAATTTAAAAAAAACCGGTTTTAAAATAAATTCTATAGGTTCTAAGATAAAACGTCGAAACTTTTAAAAAGGTTGGAGGGGGTGGGGGGGGGGCAGTCGAATAGGGGCGAATTTTCATTGTTCCTTTTACTTGTTTATATCCACCATTCCTGTAATTTCTTCTTCCAAATATAATATTTATTAGTAAAAGTAAGCCTAAGGGTGGAACGTTGTATAGAAGTGTAATCCCAGGTGCTTATTTCCCCGAGTTGAGGAGGAGCTCGGTCCCCACCAGGGAGAACCATTAACTAGTTAATCACTCCTCTGTAGATCTCAACTGAGAACCATTGTTTTGAACACAACTTTTATTTTAATATAATTATATCGGTTAGACCAAGGCTAGGAAACCAGTTGTCGATGGAAGACCACATGTCATTTTCATGGATACCTAAAAAAACCACACTTTTCGAGTAGGCCTACAGTAAGTTTTGCCAACATACGATAGTGCACCAACCATAGATAGATAGACAGTAAGAGAGGTTTTTTTATATTATGTTTTAAAGATGGTGATTTATTTTAAATAATTTAAATACATTCTGTTAGAGAATATACATAGCTTAAAATGAAGATATGTAATTAATCAAATATGTGGAAAGGTCGCATCCAACACATCAAAAGGCCGCAGGTTTCCCACCTCTGGGTTAGTGGGACTTTAATTCCCCGGATCTATAATATAGGTTGTTTGGGGAGATAAAAACAAAATTTCCAGAAGTGAATCAATTGGTTGTCGTGCTAAGTTACTTCTCATTTATTGATTTCTACCTGCATCTATTTTAGTGGTGAGATTTTTAATTTAGATTAAAACAGTGATATGAAGCCTGAGGCCTTTTCCCCAGTGTTCTTAAATTCTGTCTCTTCATTGTTTATAAACTATACATTCTTAAAAGGTGTGTAATTTAATCCAAAATTAAAAATTGGTTGAGGTACTACTATTATATTTTGGGAAAATTTACTGTACATTAAATGTGCAGCCTTATGAATCGGTGAAGTGTCACGCGGTTTTCCAATGACAAAAGGGTTCCCACCCCTGGATTAAAACATGCCAGCTTAGTCTGTATGAGGCGGCACTCTCAAGTACTTGATAGCTTTGTAACACCCTAGTGTTTCCCCCTTGTGAAGAACCCTGGGGACACCAATGGTCCACAAATATCTTTTTAGTCATTAAAATCAATAGAATTAATAAATTGTTTGTATAGGTTTATTTATAACAACTGTCAAATACATTGAGTTTGTTGTCTGTGTTTGTGGTTTAGCTGTCAATTATTTATCTTTAACAATCCAGAGATGGGACAGAAGGAAAATACAGAAATAGTTGCTGCATAAAAATTATTCTATAGTGAACCAAATCGATGGAACAGTTAAACCAAAGAACATTGTTTTCCTTTATTTTGAATTTTACAAAGTGAAAATATATATCCATTGGTTTTCTATAGGGGTCTGCGAGCTTGGGTTTTTTCATTCGAGTCGAGTATTTCTAAAAAGCTCCCGAGTTTGAGTTGAGCTTGAGCATAGGCCTATTCATAATTTTAAAATGTTAAAAAGTGGAATTCATTTTTATAAATAGTAAATAATTTAAAAAAAAAGTTAAATAATGGATATTTCTGTTTTGAAATTAGAAATAACACTTTTAAAACACAATTTAAAAAACAAGAATACTCAAAGAAAAATCTAATAAAAAAACAAATAATTAAAATGGTTTCAACACTTATGTCTTTAAAGACATTGAATGCCAGCCCTCCCCCGTGGTTCGGATTCCACGTTAAACTGTGGTTCCTCCATTTCATCTCACAATCACCCTACCATCACACTTTAGCGTAAGTGCGTACAGCCCGAACGGGTAGTAAGACGCTATTCTAATAATAGTATAATTTTAATGTCCTTAAATTAACAATTATAAAATGAATAATTGCATGATGGCTCGGAAATGTATAACAAGACAGTGTAGAAACACTGTACAGTGATGTAGAGTAAGTGATAGTGAAGGAAGCCAACATGAAAGGATAGTGAGGTAGGGCCTAGATAAGAACAAACACATTTCTCTTCATGTCTTCTTAAACTTTTAAACTTTCCACTTCTTCAAAACTTCCACAGTTGCACACTAGTTTGAATTTTCGGGAATATTACTTTTTCATTCATGTCTTTTCATATGAAAAATAAATATTTCCAAAAATTCAAAACAATGTGCAACTGTGCAAGTTTTAAAGAAGTGGAAAGTTTAAAAGTGTTGAAAGAAAATAGAGAAGTGTGTTTGTATCTAGGCCTAACCTAACTATCCTTTCAGGTTGGTTTCCTTCACTGTCACTTTACATTATTGTAGAGTGTTTCTACATGTCTTGATTAAAAGTTAATACAATTGATGTTTTAATAAGCTAATATTTCCCCAAAATATGCTTCAGTAACTTAATTTACTGTATATGAAAACGTAAGAATCATAAACAATTAAAAATTTGAAGTGTTTTTTATTTCATTTGTTATTCCATAGTGTGATCGTGTATTATCACGTCTTCTGTTCCATTTCCATCCTCTGTACACGGGTGAACATGGGCATTGCACAGGCGCTCGTTAAGACATTATTTTATTGAGAAATTTACTTCAATTTAATTTTTAATGCTTTTAAAAGTTGATGCTAATACTTTAAAATTAAAAATAATATTTCTAGCAAACAATATGAAATAGTAAGTGATTTTAAATAGAAATGTGGTAAGTTTGGTAAAATGTGTATTTCAATAAATAAGATCAACATTGATTTTAAACAAGTTAACCAACATAATTCTTTAACTAAATAGTAACTAAACTAGAGCTAGTTTTGTAGCTAAACTTATTAATTAATACACGTTTTGTTTGAAAACATTTAATAAAATATTTTTGATATTTCATTTTTAATTTAATATAAATTACTATTTTAGAAAGGGACCAGGTAAATATAGTAAGAAAATCATTCAATTATTTAGTCCTCTTCTTAGCTATTTTTATTTTCATTGCATTGTCATGGCAATACAAGTGATCAATTTCAATCAAGTTTAATTCAAAATGGACGACAATATCGAATAAAGTTACCGATCAAAAGTGGTTTTAAAGCTCTATTACATTATTAATGTTAAAATTGAAATTAATTTTTAACAATTTGTTAAGTGACCGAATGATTTATAAGTGGAAATGCTGATATTATCTCAATTAAAGATTATGCTTACTATTTTTTTTTAAAATAGGTTATTAAGTACATCAAGTAGAAGCTCGAAAATGGCGAGCCTACAAAATTTTCGATCTCGAGCTTAAGCCTAACCAACAAGCTCGAGATCAAGATCGAAATACGAGTACTTGCAGAGCCCTAGTTTTCTATACATGTAGTATTCTTCGTTACCAAATATATGTCCTTGTCCGGTTCTTTTAATATGTTTTACTGTACAAATAGATTGTCAAGAAAATCATTGGCTCGAGTTATTTGGGGAGAAAACAAAATAAATATTGTTTTGTAAATAGAATTAACCCTTGAAAACATTTTCTCTTGCTGAAGTGAGAGGGTGTTTCACAAAATATAACCCAACAGTGAAACTCATTGAGAAATAATGTGGATCTTGGGGCTAACTTTATTCATGGAAGAACATACAGCTCGACTGCTGAGGACGGGGATATCGAGGTTCGAATCTCTGTCAGGTGAACTGGGGGTGGTTTTTCCTAAATGGTTTTCCACTCTCCCTCCACGCAAATGCGGGACACTTCCTCTAATTCAACCTTCCCAATTCCTAATCCATTAGCGTAATTAGTACTTAAAGCATATAGCCCGAACGGGTAGTAATATGTGGTGCTAAATATTATTATTATTAATTAACCGTCAGGGGCTGTTTGTTGTATCTGTTATAAATTTAAGAAAGTATATAAGTCGTGTGCCGATGTCGGTTCAAAAATAGCAAATTAAATACCTCAAATAAATGAAAATTATTTGAAACTCGTTCTCTATTGATGAAATTGGAATGTTATTTTTTTAGCAAATTCAAAGAGTAATTTTCGATGTAAATACAATCTTTAATTTAAGGTCATTGTATTATATTTAGAAGAAAGTAGAGGAAAGGTGAATTGAAACATATTAAGAGGCAGCCATCTAAAGTGTGAACTGTGTTCTTATTTTCTTTGTAAAAGCCATAATGTGTTCTTTCCTTTTATTATGTTTCTATCCACCTTTCCTGTACCTTCTTACAAATCTAACAAAACACCTTAAAGCGAAAAGAGGTTTTCCTTATAGCAATATCTTTAATCAGAGTCATTCAAGTACCCCAAAATCAGGACGACGTTGAGTGGTTTAAAAAACCTCAGGTCAAAGTGAAGCCAATGTGGTAAATTATTTGAAGTACATGTTTAATCAATTGGTAACCTAGTAGCCCGATTAATCACGACGCAAGAGAATTTGTTTAGGGACCAATTTCCGCAATGTGTTTGTATTAATGGTCATAATTTGTATTCCACAAATAATATATATTATTTCATGTTTCAGGTACAAGCTTTATAATAGATCTTAGACAATCAGTTATTAAACATTAGAGAATAATACTAATTAAGGCACAAATTAAATAGAGAATATGTAATTTTTTTTTAATAAATAAGAAATGAAATAATGAATTTGTTGTTTCACACCTAATCTTAAAAGTGTCTTCACTTGTTCTGATCAGTAGATATATATCGCAGCTCTCCCTCGACTGAGATAGTCACTAGTTCACATCCAGTTAAGGGCTGGCTGTATTTTAATAATATCACTGAGTGTTTTTTCCACTTAGATCTGACCTGGAAAGTTCGAATCACAGCACGATGGGTGGTTTTTAAAATCCGCTCTCCAAGCTAAATGTGTGTGCATTTCCTTGAAACTTCACCTTCCGTCTCATAAAAGTAGTGGAGAGTATCCAACAAACAACCATCAATTTGACCTTTTTGTCCTAAATATAACTTTTTATATGTTTTGTGTTTATATTTTCACAACTAATATTTGGTTTGACTTTTTTTTATGTAAAAAGGCACCAATTCATTGTTAAATTGACAATTGTAAGATTTTTTTCAAAATGTGAGTTAAAAAAAAGTGTGTTCCTAATCCCTCCTTGTCCAGTGGCAGCACACACAATTACAGTGACTATGGATCACTGTACAGGATTTATCGAGGAGATCACAGTTATCGTGTTAAGTAAACTACACATAAAATAAATTAGTCAATTTATTTACATTACCAACACAACCATAGAGATAAAATAAGTAACTTTCACAAGAGTCATAATGAGACCAATACAAATACATCTGCAAAGCGAGGCCTTGCACGCTTCAAGAATATAAAAATGTCAAATATGTTAACCCAACTCAGTTATGAATTCCCTTTGCCCCCCCCCCTCCCTTCTACCCTTCACCAAATCCTCCTTAGCAGCCGCCATTGTTTTAAAATTGTAGATTAATTTCAGTCGCTTTAAATACTGGTCGGAATCAAAGCCAGGACCTAGAAATAAGAAAAATTTATGTCAGAAAGTAGTTTAGACTATACATATATACATAAACCTATTGGAAAAAAAAATGACTATATTAATATTTAACCTTGATCTTGATCATCATCATCACCGTGCAGTTTCCTGCTACTGGCAGGGTCTGCCTCGAACATAAGCCTCTATATTTACTTATTTTCTTCCTCCACACCGGCCCAATCCACTCGTCTCTACACTCCTCCTAACTCCCATTATCCACCTTGGCCTCCTCCATTTTGAGCATCACATTACAATACAAACTACTGTTTAGTTAGCAGTATGAAGACAACTTATTACTCTCTGGAGATTCATCAACACAAATGCATCTTTTAAGATACTTTATCAGATACTTTATGTCCTATTACCCTCACATTTGCACTCTTGTAAAGGTATATTTAAGCAAAATACACCCACATTTGCACAAATTTAGGAGAAATCCCCTCGGCACATCCGGCCGGGATACAAAACCTGACATGGCCCAAACCAGACGGATCAAACTCCATTATTCATGTGCCCAACGACGCGGTTCTCCAAATATAATCCCACCTCAACAAACGTGAAAGTGACTGCCCGAAAGTAGCCTGGGTATCCCAGTGGGATGAGCAGTGCTGCTGTCCCAAAATTCCCTGGTTTGAATCCCAAGTACAAGTGTCATTTTTCCACTCAAATAGATGTAACACAAAATAATAGTTGTAAATTGTTGTCAGTTTGTTCAAGTAAGGTGCCATCCACAACAGTAGGCGCACTTAGAATCAATCCTGAACTGTTTACCAAGAAGGTTGGTCATAACTTGGGCGGCCAACAACCTTGGATAGGTCAGAAGTGTGTCATCCGACTGAACTAAGGGTTCTGGTTTCAAATCATGGCATAGCCTAAATTTTATCACCTTTGGGGTTTTGTTTCGTATCACTAAGTGGTAGTTTACGGTCCTGGGGTCGAGTCAGTCTTGGAGGCTTGATATTGGTCACAACTTGGAGGTGACTTTCTCCGCCTGCTCCCCGATACGTGCCGCAGCCAATCGCAGGACCTGTTCTGACACAGTCACGAACTGTTCCTCTTGGTACCTCCTACTGTTGCTCTCCAGCTGGTCTAGGAAATACCTGCAAGGGGACGAGTCAACAATAGAACCCCACACAACATATTTTACTGAGCCTTTGGTTACAAAAACCACACTTTTTAGCATTATTTAAATAACACCTTTTGTTATATATTAAAACCAAATTCAAAACTCATTCAAATTTGAATCAAAATCTCTTTAAAAATGTTGGCGAGTCAATCATTCTTGATCTGGTAAGAGTGAAAAGTTTGAAGGCGACCAAACTTTTTTTTACAGGCCCTATTACCAAAACTTGCTAGTGCCATGACAAATATTCAATAACCATGCTTAACCTGCTTCAGTGTTGGAAATTGGTTCGATCTTACGGAAATTTTCAGGCGATTACATAAGAACACTACACTATCGTTTAGAGTGGATCTTTGAGTTTTTCAACTCTCAAATATAGCGAGTATTTTCAAATAATATTTGATTGCGACTGAACTAACCATGATTGATCATAATCTGTAATGTTAGTATTTTTTTTCCTAGAAAGGTGGAGGCCTAAGTATTCGAGTAAAGGTTGAATTTAAGAAATATTAGATGCATAGAAAAAAAACCCTGGAGAGTGGAGAAACAGTGGGTGAACGCACTTAGACAGGACCTTTGATACTATTATAACTTTTTCGTGTCACACCGGTTGGGAATCCCTGCATTAGAGTATGTACTATATACGTATAACTTGAATAAGTAGAGAGACACGGTACTAAAAAAATAATTAACAATGCTTTGACTAAAACTGTGAGAATGGACAAGTCTTGTTAAAACCTTCACAACATCACATCAAATAATCAATACAAACAAACCGGGTGGATAGAGAACTTCCAATATAAAATTCCTTGGCTTGACCAGGTTTTTCAATTTTTCGGTCCTTCAAACCGGTAAGGATGTTCGAAATGATTCATCCATTTCTCCTCTGAACGATCTTGAGTGAGATAATCCATAAAAACGGTGGTAAATTTGTCTTTGGACGTTAATAAACGTTTGTTTCCCCGCGATATGCAATCTCAGGACTAAAATAATGATAGGAAAAACCTGTTTTAATATTCGTATAAAATACAAACATGTTTTCTTTGCAGTTAACATTAATAACATTTTACAAGATTAATATTCATGTTAGTTTATAGATATTGATTATATCTATAAAAGTGATAGCTGCAGATCACATGAAAGTATTTAGTAACTTTTCTAGCTGTCAAATAAGGTTCTTCCTATGAGAATTGG
Organism: Timema poppense; assembly: GCA_902141375.1. NCBI lineage: Eukaryota > Metazoa > Arthropoda > Insecta > Phasmatodea > Timematidae > Timema > Timema poppense. The sequence continues at coordinate 11,113 of CABFOV010009518.1, forward strand.
ACTGTAGCTGTCTTGAACACTATGACCACATGGTCACCTCCAAGCTAAGGAGTTGATGAAAATGTCTTATAGCATGGTCTCCTAGAAAGTACTTGGATCCAATGTTATTTTTTTCACTGCCAGTTTGAGTTATACGCAAACATTAATTATACTTATTTTATAGGGACAATGAAGATAGGATTTATAATTAAATATACTGCATTTGCGTGGGATTTTTGTGAAAACCAACGGACTGAGATTACGACCCTGATCTCCAGTGATGCTGGTCTCAGATCAATGAACACTGTCCTTGGAATGTACCCACCTGTAGTTGACCATGATGCCACAAGAGTTGCCAAGGCCCCGAGGAGTCAGGTCTGCTCGCCAGTTGAGTCGCCACATCACAGCCCCGTTACGCAGGTGGAAGTTTGCTGCCGGTAATAACAATAATCAGTATTAATCTCCAGACACTTTGTTTCCAGTACAACCTGTTTATTTGTAAAAGTAGTCATGACTTACCTACGCTGTCTAGAGTGTACCCCCTTCGCTTTTCAAGATAGAGGTACCTGGCACACAGCCTCATTAGGGGCCCTTCTAAAGCTGACATCAGTCCCGCTTCTCCCACCCAACTGTTGGTGTGGAGCACCTTCCTTAACTCCGACCAGATTTTGTCTGGTGACAGGAAGAGTCTCAATTGGTCCAGCTCATTGGACGTCAACAGCTCCATCTCTCCTGCAGAACATGACAAGACTTAACTAGTGTCAGTGCTTGTTGGCACAGGGTCTTAACTAGTGTCAGTGCTTGTTGGCACAGGGTTTTAACTAGTGTCAGTGCTTGTTGGCACAGGGTTTTAACTAGTGTCAGTGCTTGTTGGCACAGGGTTTTAACTGTAAACACATACTCACCTCTCTCTGCAGCCTTGAGCCTGTCGACCAGGTAGAGTCTGAATGTTGGTATGGGTGAGAGCGTTGAGAACTGGTTCACCAAAGGGAACTCTGCCTGTAGTTCTCTTACCACCCTCTTGATCAGGTAGTTCCCTAGTTCTATTCCCTTGAGGATAAGATCACAACATAGTTATAAACATGGTTCAAGCTCAGAGAGAAAAATAATATCATTTAATGAATATTTGTTAAATGCTTTAAAATATTTGACAATTCAAATGTTGGATCTTTGCACCGGCTTGGAAAACTAAAAAAAAGTTTTGTTTCTGTGTCAAAGTGGGTGGTTGCTATATCTAAACTCACCTGCAAACCCTTCTGTGTAGAGCTGATGGAATAGAAGATGGCCGCCTTCACCAACGAAGGATTCTCTTCTTCCGAGTTTATGACGTCAGTTTTAGCTGTCAAGTCAACTGGAAACATTATAAGAAAGGAAAGGACCTTTACTATATTAACTTTTAAAAAAAAAGTTATAGTTTTAGTCAACTTTCTATATTTATTTTTTGTAGGGGAGGGGAACAGAGGCGAAAGAACTGGCTTGTTGACCGACCTTTCTACGAGATGTGGGAAATATTCAGATAGAGGAAGGTCCATAATGAAACAAAGTTAGACAAACTCTTACTAATAAATTGTAGGGTAAATTGTTTCAATAATGAAACTTAATTATTATTATTATTATTATTATTATTAGCACCGCGTCTTACTACTCGTTCGGGTTGTACACACTTACGCTAATGTGTAATGGTAGGGTGATTGTGAGATGGAATGGAGGACCTACAGTTTAACGTGGAATCCGAACCACGGTGGAGGCCTGGCATTTCCCACATTCACAAGATGTCTTGTCAGAGGTGAAGGAAGGGTTTGGTAATCAGATAAATCTGTGCCGGGACCGGGGATTGAACCCCGGCCGCCAGCATAGAAGTCTGACACCTTACCTCTAGACCGCCAGGTCACCCGAAACTTAATTAAATACGCTAGATAGCTATTAATATTTTCATGACAAATCACAAATTTACTTGGTCTAATACTGACTTACATCCATCCATTACTGTTTCCAGCCTGTGGCCTGGGTCACTTTTTGATTAAGTCATATATTTTTCGCTAACGGCTTGCTAGGCCTGTCGTTGCTTCATATGCCTTACGAGTCTCCGGCCGGTAACCTATTAATGTGAAAGGGTAAACCCATATTTCACCGATGATACATTCTTTGACCATGCCGAGAATAAAACCAGAGACTCTTAGCTCAGTAGGCAGATACGCTACTAGCTGAGCTAAGGTATAGGAACTTGGTCTAATCATAGTTCTAAATTGTTGGGTGGCTTATGGTAGGTGTGTACAAAGTCTACTTTTTCAATTCAAAGCGAACCCAGATCAAAGATATTAAGTACAGTAAAGTCTCAGAAACTCGACATGCGCATGTGCACACAGTTGTTGGCATCTGTCATCACAATCCAAGGTCATTCAATTGTTTAACCTCTCAGTTTGTTTGTCTAACTCGAGTGGAACAGTCGTGCTGTGGTATTTTTACAAGACGTATTTTTTTTGTTAGTTTTACAATTCAGTAACATGTTATTCGAATTAACACAATTGCTGTACTAGATTTCTGTATTTTACACGTATGTATGTACACCATTATATTAGCATGAAATATATTGTACTGTATGTATATTACTGTTAATGCAACATACAAAACTAGAGTACAGTACAGATAATATTTGATACTGTACTGTGCTTCATCCTGGTTTATTAAACATGACATAGTAAACATGCATCTTGTACAAGCTCATTCGTAAACTCGACACCATCTCAATCTACATTAGGTCGAGTTTCCAAGACTCTATTGGTATTCTTGAAGCAAAATTAAGTTTTAATATCTTTTGTTAATAGTTTTATAAATGGGAAAATATCATTTTGTTCTTGTTTATTTAACTTGTATGCGTTAAATTCACTTAAAAATACTTAATTGCATAAATTATTTTTAATATGCTACAAGGTTGTTGATATTTCAAGGATAAGTTAATAATTCAAGGCTAAACAATATTTCAAAGCTAATTCAAGATAGGTCGAAATTTTGAAGCTAGGGTGATATTTAGAGGTTAAGTTGATAGGCCTACTTCAAAGCTAAGTTGATAGTACTTTCGAGGCTTAGTCAATATTTAAAGAACAAGTCAATATTTCGAGGCTTAAGTCAATATTTTTAAGCGAAGTCGATATTTTGAAGCTAAGGTGATAATTTGAAGCTAAGTCAATATTTCAAAGCTAAGTGGATATTTTAATGCTCTGCATAACCTTGATTAACCAACCATATTAACTAATATGTGTAAGAGATATCATTTGAACAACCAAATATCAGACAAGGGTAATGAAAGGACCCTTCAGGTGACAAGGAATGTGCCCACAACGATCTTCGGCATAATTGCCAGTATCCTACCTGACATACGAGAAGCAGCAGATACAATCCCACTCATGGTGCCAACAATATCGTCACTGAGCGCCGTGTGAAGTACAACCAGCGGTTCATCTGGCATGCTGCTGTGGGTGTAGACAAAACATCGACGATATGGACCCACCCTCCTCTTGAGGTCTGTCCAGTTGCGGACAGGGTGGACCGCCTCATACTCGGAGATCTGAAGCAAAGACAAGGTTTCATTACAACTTTACTTAGCAACTGTCAACTTTGCAGCGAGATAAGCTATTGAATTGGGTGGATAAGTGACGTTGTCCTAGGTTAAGTAGGAAGTTGTATGGTCCTGAAACTAACCTTCTGCAACATCTCGCAGGGAGACCTCCAAGTGACTCGCTCCAAGTTGAGGAACCCAACAGAGAACCAGAGGGACAGAGTTTCCCGCAACGTGGAGTTGAGCTGTTGCAAGGGTAGTAGGTGAGGATCCTTAGAGTCCAACTCTGATATCAGCTCCTGCCGTTACATAAAAGGAGAAATGACATGGTGTAGGTGACGCGACATGACATGACATGACATGACATGGTGGAGGTGATGTGACATGACATTGTGGAGGTGATGTGAGATGACATTATGAAGGTGATGTGACATATGGTGGAGGTGGCACGACATGTAAGAGGGGACAGGACATGATGGAGAGTACACAACATAGAGGAGGGAACACGACATGGAGTAAGGGAACTCAACATGGTGGAATGGAAGCAGCATGAAATAGGGTGACATGGTGGAGGAAACGCACAACATGGCAAAGGTGATATATCTTCCCTTCTTATAAATTTGGTCGGTTTAATGATGAACAAAAAGGGTTGTGGGGAGTTTCAGTGTATTTTAATCAACTTAACTGGACCAAATCATTAAAGATTGAAAGTTGTTTGTTCCAAAATACACAATGCATCATTTAAGAAATAGTCACAGTTAAAATACCTACAATAGCCTCACGGTTTCTTTGGTGCTGAATGACAGCTCACAGCTGAAAGCTAAAAGCTTTGAAAAGTTACCAGACCAAACTATGTATCCCTACACCAAACCATATGATTTGCATTAACATGTGTTTAGCAGCTGTCGCTTCTGACGGTCAAAATTTAGGTATATTTAGGTATGTTGACTGTCAGAAGTCAGCTGTGAACTGTGAGTCAGCACCAAAGAAGACATGGGGCTACTGTATGTCTTATACTATATTTTTGTTTTAAATCATTAAGTTTAATATGATTGTTTTATGCTAAGGTCAAGGCTATTAAAATACAATGGCAGTAGCCCTGAAATATTATTATTATTTAGCACCGCGTCTTACTGCCCGTTCAGGTTGTACGCTTTAAGTACCAATTACGCTAATGGATTAGGAATTGGGAAGGTTGAATTAGAGGAAGTGAACACTCATTTGCGTGGAGGGAGAGTGGAAAACAATTTAGGAAAAACCTCCTCCAGTTCACCCGACCGAGATTCGAACCTCAATCTCCCCGTCCTCGGCGGTCGAGCTTAACACGACTAGCACTTTAGCCAACTACGCCACTGAGGCGGGTGCCCTGATATAGACTACACAAAGTATTTGACAAGAGGTTGGGCACTCACCTGGAAAGTGAATGGTAAACAAGCTTATGAACTAACCCTACTATGTGCAGCCAGTTGGGAAAGAGCCCTCAACCCTTTGTTTGAGAGCCAAGATGGATAAACACATTCCTGCAGGCTTGTCAATAGTCAGGTCGGAGTGAAACTAAGGCTTGAGAGACTCACCAACACGTCAGTCCTCATGTCAACCAGAAACTTGACGCCTCTCTCCAGTCGGCCGAGGTGGATGAACAGCCAGGAGTACTGCGGTGTCAAATGCATCTTTAGTCTCCCTTCCACCTTCAACACTTGACGTTCGTCAAGGCTATCCTAGAGAAAGTGATAGCTTAGGTGTGGTGCTGTACCAAGATCATAGTTTAGCTGACTGCGAGTCTTTAGAGGACCGTTATATTTTAGCACGTCTTACTACCCATTTGAGCTTTACACTTAAGAGGAACATTACACCAGCAGTACAATATTAGAATTGTATGATAGCCATTAGGAAGATGACTTTATCATACCTGGATAAAGGACTATCAGGTTGTTGTAAAAACATAAAGACAGGTAAAGTACCAATAAGAGTGTTTCTAACCTCCAAGCCAATGAGGGTCCTCGCGGTGGCCTGCACCTGGTGATGGTCCACAGCATGGTTGCGAGAGAGCTCCTTCAAGAATCCTTCTTTGTGAGGTTTCAAAAGACTTTTGTATGCAGCGCTCAGACGCTTCACTTTGCTCTGCGTCAAGACACAAGACAATAACTTATTATTATTATTATTATTATTATTAGCACCGCGTCTTACTACCCGTTCGGGTTATACGCACTTACGCTAATGTGTAATAATGGTAGGGTGATTGTGAGATGAAATGGAGGATCTACAGTTTAACGTGGAATCTGAACCACGGTGGAGGCCTGGCATTCCTCACATTCACAGATGTCTTGTCAGAGGTGAAGGAAGGGTTTGGTAATCAGATAAATCTGTGCCAGGACCGAGGATTGAACCCCTGTCGCCAGCATAGAAGTCTGACACCTTACCCCTCGACCGCCAGGTCACCGACAATAACTTATTATTTCTTATTATTTAGCACCGCGTCTTACTACCCGTTCAGGTTATACGCTTTAAGTACTAATTGCGCTAATGGATTAGGAATTGGGAAGGTTGAATTATAGGAAGTGAACCCGCATTTGCATGGAGGGAGAGTGGAAATCCATTTAGGAAAAACCATCCCAGTTCACCCAACCGAGATTCGAAACTCGATTGCCTCGTCCTCAGCGGTTGAGCTCAGCAAGACTAGCGCGTTAGCCAACTACGCCACCGAGGCGGGTAAGACAATAACTGATATAAAGGTCAAACGCGGGCCAGACACAAGATAGTAACCGACACAGTCCAGAGCTGACACTTATGAAAATAGTGTATTGAAACCAGTCGAGTTTCGCGTCTCAATGATATATTTAACAACAATAAAATCAACTTTTCATCAACCAAAAATAATAATAATCATAACTTACCTCTATAATCCAATTGCTGACATTACTCTCTCTGTACGTCAGGATTTCTCTCAACAGATTTTTAATGTGTACCTCGTCTTCGACAGTGCTAGGACGGTGAGGCGTTTCATCTTCGTTGGAACCGAAATAATAATCAGCCGAGTCACCTCCATGGCGACCCGTTTGTCCCATTTCGTCGATGGGGCTGTCTCCCGTATTTAAATATCTTGCCGGCGACAACCGTCGGTATGGACCCATCCTCCTGTTGGGACATCCATTACCGTCCATCCGTAACGCTGCTCGCGAGATTAGATGTTTTCCTTTGTTGGTGACCGAATTATTAAAGTCTCTCCCAAGAATCTGCCAAATTCTTGTTACATATAACGTTGTTATCCTCGCTATTTTCATCGCGTTGCTCTACTAATTTTCCCTACAGTGCGTACAATCTTGTGGTATATTACTTCAAACATTTCGAATGTATTATATAAGAAAATAACATGTGATTTTCTACATATAAATATTTTTAAATTTCTTGTGAAACATATTTATTATCAGAGGGAAACATAATAATTTTTTAAAGATAAGATATTTTCTGTATACGTTACCGACGAATAGTTAAGTAGAAACAAATAGATAGAAATCGTAAAAGTATTAAATAATAATAATATTTAGCACCGCGTCTGACTACCCGTTCGGGCTATACGCTTTTAAGTACTAATTACGCTAATGGATTAGGCAGGTGAATTAGAGGAAGTGAACCCACATTTGAGTGGAGGGAAAATGTAAAACCATTTAGGAAATAAAAAGTTCACCCGACCGAGGTTCGAACCTCGATCTCCCCGTCCTCAGTAGTTGATCTCAACACGACTAGCGCGTTAGCCCACTACGCCACCGAGGCGGTTAATATTAAAGAAAAATGTAATGGTAGAATGATTGGGGTAGGGGAAGAAACAAATAGGTAGACGTTTCGAGTTTGATTCTAGACTGAGGGGATTAGGGATTTGATAATTTGGGCGTGTGTTGGAAGATATCTGTAAAGTCTGTTCATGGTAAGAATTGTTTTCTGGAAGGCATTTTTCCCTACCAAAAATCTATTATATAGTAGGATATTGGTAGGAAAAAGGACCTTTCAGAGAGTAGTTCCTACCGTGAATGGAGTATACAAAAACTGGACCATATATAAAGGACTATTCATCAATATCAAGCGAAACCAAAGCAGAATTACAAAGTAAATAGTTCTTATTTAATATTAAAACCACAGAACTGTATGTAGCTGATCTCCTCATACTCCATATTGTCTTTAGCTGACTGCAATTATACTGTTCTCAATATTAGATATCTACCAATAAACTTTTTCTTATACCGTAGTCATGAACGTCCTTTTCTTATTTTACCCACCAATCCACTCTCAATAACCATTCTTGTAAATTCATTGAAGTTGTATATTTAGTATTTATATTTTTATAATGTCTAATCAATTATTTATGATTATATATAGTTATCTTCATAACCTTTGTCAATCTCAAGATAACTTAAACTTTCTACATCTTCATGAAACCTTAAAAAAGTATTTTAAAGTTGGTTTGGGAATTTCTTTGAATTAGTCTGGAAAGTGGCAACCCTGGTTGAGTTTTGATTTCAATTTTG
>CABFOV010009519.1:0-19164 GCA_902141375.1 Timema poppense
GATGTCTTGTCAGAGGTGAAGGAAGGGTTTGGTAATCAGATAAATCTTTGCCGGGACCTAGGATTGAACCCCGGCCGCCAGCGTAGAAGTCTGACACCTTACCCCTAGACCACCAGGTCACCAATACGAAGAAGAATCAAGCATTACGTAACAACCTTGAGAATTAAATAATATGTGATTTAATTAGAGTTGAGAACCACGAAACCACCTTGAGATTTAAGCACTACGTACAAATCTTGAGAGGTAATTACTCATAATATCCCTGAGAGTGAAGACGGCTATAGGCTATAACAATCTTGATATTCGAATACTATGAACCACCTTGAAAAGCAATATTAAAACCCCGGCCTTCCTTACATACAAAACACTCATGTTTATTTAACTGTCCACACGAAAATTGGCAGGGGGTTATGTAAAAAGTGATGTCTTGTTTTCCGTCCCTTCACGAACATGCAGATATATATTCGGTTGTCTACACGTATATAGACAAGGATTTGTGTAAAAAAGATATGTCTCATTTCTTGCCACTGCATGAACACACAGATTAAATTTGGTCATCTACATCCAAATTAACAGATGTTTACAGAGATACCCACGAAACCCGCATGCAAAACTTTGTTATTTTCAATTTCACATTGTTCTAAAATATCAAAAAATTTTTGTAATTTTAAAAGATTTAGACAAATGTCCTGGCTACCAAATGGTTGCTTGTTTAGATAAAGCACTATTACCTAAAAGTGAACCAAACTCAACCCACGCCAACATTATTTTTAAAATATATAAATTTGTATGTGGGGGTTGAGGGGGAACATAAATCAAAACATCTTATATAAATATCAAATAAAAAACACTTTTTAACATCAGAATACAATCCTCACAATTATAAAAAAAATCACCCTTATACATATTAAAAAATAAAGCCCATTAAAGGAACCAATAAAATAATAACTTGGCATGTGAAAGTTTTCAGAAATTTAAAAGTTTAAAGAAGAAGTCAAATTGTATTTTATGGCTAATTATTTATAATTCCAATGTATAATCCTTCTCCTTATTCCCTTCCACTACCCTGATGTTTCGTATTCGTCCCCATTTCATATCCTGCCGAGCACCATCTTTTTCTTTTCTTTTTTCAAATAATCTTAATTGAGGATAGATCATTTTTCAAGCAGATGATCATACTATCATGTGGAGTGTGGACATTATAAGCAACATTCTAAAAACTATATATACGACGTAGTACAAGTATCATAAACAAATTTAACGCTCTCTTTTTTATCTAACAGTGAATACATACATTAATATGGACGCCAAAGCAAATTTTACATACATTTCATAGAAGTACTTTTTATTTGTATGGCAATTGTTTTGGCTATACTACTTGAAATAAATGGTACGGTGTACCACACATACTTTCTTTTTCCTTTATCTAAAAATTGATACGTTTACTTAAAACTAGTAAGATTTGTGAAACAGAATAATATAGATTATTGCAGCCACATGATGCACAAATGAAATAATATAAGCTTTTATAGAGACATATTGAGAAATAAGTATTATCTCCACTCACCAAAGAGCATACCAATTAAATCCCGATTTACGGAACCTCAATTAAATAATATATATTTGTCAATAGATCAAAGACTACAAAATTGGTTTAAAAAAATATTATTGTTAACAGTACTACAATTTTACAATGATAAGTTATTTCGTATCCCAAATAGTTGCGTATATATGATCCAAATTAGAAAATGAGAACTTCCATTTTGTTTGTAATGTTAAAGAGTGCCTAGATATGAATTTTAATCACAATCATTAAAGTTGATTTTTTTTTGAAAATTGATTTGTTCCTCTTTTTGTCCTTCAGTTAACTACCCTTAATTTTAGGGTTGGATGTCTAGTTCCACAAATTCCTCGGAGAGATCATAATGAAAAATTTAGATACCAAGTTTTAGCATGATCATTAAAATGGTTTCGGTTCTATACTAAGATACAGACACACAGACAGACGGCATCACAAAAACAATTTTTAGCTTTCAGTGGGTCATGAAACGTCAATATCCACCAAAAATTTAAATTCTGTTTTTTTATGATCATACTATTTTCTATAGTACCCGAGGTCTCACGCAAAATTAAAGAGTATCAATCTAATCAAAATAATCACGTCAAAAATATTGTAAGCTAGCCGTGTATGTATTTTAATTATGTGTTTGAAAGCCTATATAATAACACATCATGAATGGAATAGTCAAACTCTTTTAAAAGTGTTTTTATTTTCCCAGATGAATTTTGGCATGGTCTGGTATTCGAGAACATTCACATTAAAACAGACGTTCTTTGGCAGAATTAGAGAAATAGTTACATGAACAAAAACTTGTTTTGCATGGTCTGAAATTATAGGAATTGCTACACAAAAACAGAAGTGTTTTGGAAAATCCCGTTGTTGGAGGACTAGCTAGATGAAAAATAATGTATGTTTTGAAAAGGCATGTAATTAAAGAAATATCTACATGTATACAAATGTGTTTTGGAAAGACCTGGATTTAGAGGAATGGACACATGAAAACAGATGTTTTGTAAAGGTCTGGAATTGGAGGAATTGACACATAAAAAATAGGTGTTTTGTAAAGACCTGAATTTAGAGGAATAGACACATGAAAACAGATTTTTTTGAAAGGCCTGAAGGTAAAGGTGTAGCTAACTGAAAACAGATGTGTTTTGAAAAGGCCTGTAATTAGAGCAATAGCCAAATGAAAACATATGTTTTGGAAAGGCCTGAAGGTAGAGTTGTAGCTAACTGAAAACAGTTGTATTTTGTAAAGGCCTGGAGGAAGAGGAGGTAACCTTGAAGTTTGACCTGCGTCCATTTATTTATTTATTGAGGTTGTGTAAGACATTGCTAAGTAAATTCATGCCTCGATCAATACATGTCATACTTTGTTTGAGTCGTTGCCACGGGATACCACTTAGGTCACTAACCCAAACTGGTCGATGGATGACGATCGAACAAAGGCTTGATTTGGACTCAGGAGAACAGGGCTCAACACCCCAAACATCCAAGAATTTGATTAAAATATAAATTAATTGTATTTTTTAAAATATAATATGGTTTGGATATTATCCTCTTTGAATTATTATTATCTTTTCCTTAACGCTTTAATTCTTAGGGCATTTAACTCTAGAGACTTGTACCTGTGGCCGAGTGGCTAAAAAGTAGATGTGAGGGAGCATTGATCTTGTTTAAATTCTAAATAGGGGCTAAAACAACTTTTTGAATGTGCTCACGCTCGTTTTCAGTTGCTACAAATGATGGCGTTAGTTTTGTATGTTTTTTTTAAATTTAGCACCGCGTATTACTACTTGTTCGGGTTATACTAATTACGCTAATGGACTAGGAATTTGTAAGGTTGAATTTAGAGGAAGTGAACCCGCATTTGCGTGGAGGCAGGCCATTTTGGAAAAATCACCCGCCAGTTCACCCAACCGAGATTCGAACCTCAATCTCCCCATCCTCGGCAGTCTATCTCAACAAAAAAACTAGCGCGTTAGCCAACCAAGGCGGGTATTTTGTATGATAGGGCTTGGAATTGTTGTCCTAGGTTAAGTTAGTGGAGGTCTGAAACCCCCTTGTGTCAGAATATTACTATGCCAAACATTTTGAGTTTACAACACTAACTCTAGTGAGTAGTCTTTTTCTGGCACTTTATGATAATCTTGCCTTGGTACCTAAAGTCTAGTAGTACCTTCTCAACCCTCTCCTTAGTAGAACTCCAGAGTATAATAAGGGAACCTAGACATAAGAATCGTGTTCTCGGATCAGTGCAGCCATAAAAGCATAAAGAATAATTCTAAAGGAAGTGTTACCCCAAGATTGAGTCGGGGATTTGAATCCCAAATCAAGAGGACGACGTGATCTCTGCACACATTTCCTAGATGGATTCAACTGGAAAATATTATTCCTCATGATTCCCTCGGCCGGTTCCAGGATTGCGTATTTTTATATCATTAGGTTGAATTTGAGAGCAGTCAGCAGGTTACTTGAACTGTTGGCACTCCTGACTCTCCCTGGAGGACTGAGTTGCACCGCCACCATTTGAACTGAGGGGTATTTATTTAATACTTTCTCTCTAGAACAGACCCTTAAAATAAATTCACCATCCTAATCTTCTTAAATTAGGTTCTAGAGTAGTTTCACTAAAACGTATGAAAATATATCTTTAATGTTTTGTATGACCCGTGGTGACCTGGCGGTCTAGGGGTAAGGTGTCAGACTTCTATGCTGGCGGCCGGGGTTCAATCCTCGTTCACGGCATATATTTATCTGTTTACCAAACCCTTCCTTCACCTCTGACAAGACATCTTGTGAATGTGGGGAATGCTAGGCCTCCACCGTGGTTCGGATTCCACGTTAAACTGCAGGTCCTCCATTTCATCTCACAATCACCCTACCATTACACATTAGCGTAAGTGCGTATAACCCGAACGGGTAGTAAGACGNCATTTCATCTCACAATCACCCTACCATTACACATTAGCGTAAGTGCGTATAACCCGAACGGGTAGTAAGACGCGGTGCTAATAATAATAATGTATGACCCGTAAATGACAAGGAAATTAATAGTTATATTTTTATTATTGCGTCTTATTACACGTTCGGGTTATTCGCTTAGATTATTTACACAAATAGAGTAGGAATGAGGAAGGTATGGTTTCAGAGAAAATGTACTCCCGTATCTGTAGAGCAGGAGGGAGAAAGACCTTTGAAAAAAGCATCTGCAGTACACCCAGCAGGGATTAGAGCCCCGATCTCCACATCACTGGCGAACCAATATAGCAAGAGACTGACCCGTTGGAGCATGAGACCACCGATGCAAGCTATAATTTATTTTTCCATCGCCGCCTCTTACTACCTGTTCAGGCTATACACATATATGATAATTACTTTTGTAGGGTAGGAATAAGAATTGAATTATTTTAGAGCTTATCTACTAGAATTTGCGTGGAACGAGAGTGGGAAACCATTTAGGGAAAACCACTCTCAGTAGATCCTACCCAAATTTGAACCTTGATTTCCCCGTCATCAACAAGCCAGTATGACACGAGAATGACGCTTTTGACCGTTCAGCCACTGAAGTGGGTTAGAATAGTTTTTTTTTAAGTAGCTAAAAACCAAACATTTTTGTAATAAAAAAACAATTTAGTAAAACCTACACCAGAAAAAGCTTGTTTTTCTTGCTGGTAAATGACTCTGCCGCTTGTTCGAGGTTTCACCCACAAACGTTGCATCCAACGTTGCTAGAGTGACTGTCCCAAGATAAACATTATTAAAAAGTTAGTCAAAAGTTGCCTGAGTGTGTTTTGTCATCACATTAACTCGGTGGCACGCAAGGAAGGTACTAAAAAACCTCTCTCCAAACCAAGGTGAAGTCTCTAACTCCACAGTATAGACAACCAGTTCGTTATCAGGAGACTCCAATCGATGAGGAGGTCTACAAGTGGAAGGAAGGTTTGCATTCGACATGAACACTCCACCTCGGTGGAGTAACGATGCAACACCAGCGTTCCGTGCTAGTTTACCGAACACTCGGACGAGTATTAGCACGTTCCCGTGAGACCTGAGAACATGTTCCGTGGCTTATTGGCACAATGACATGCTCTGACAATGTGACATATGTGTTTGAAGTGCACTTTGAAAAGCAGAGATACATCCACCCACGACGTGAAGCTCTCCTCCCAACCCTAGCTACAGGAAGTTTACAACATACATAGATAAATACCTTCTTTAAGGTGGGATGGAAGGGGACGCGAGAAAAGGCCAGTATTTTTGCAGTTTTTATGGCAAAACTTTTTTTTTGCTAAAATAAATCAAATATTACTCCAGTAAATAGAGTTTAATTATCTTCACATGGTGATATCAACAGTATGTTGAATTTCAGTCAAGAAAAACCTTTTAAATGAAGATAAAAAGTCGTCATTAAATTAAAGGACACCCTTAACAGATATTCAAGAAATTTCAAGCTCTCCATGTGAAGAAAATTAAGCTCTATATTTGTATTAGAGCAATATTCTATTTATTTTAGGCCAAACATTTTTTTGTGGTAAAAATTGCAAAAAACACTTGATAGAGCAATTAAGTATTATTTGAATGGAAACTACCTTCGCCCCCAACCAGGGGTCTTAGAACAGTGTTCCGTGAAAATTCCAAAACAAAATATGGTCCCCTTACTCTATTGAAATGATAGTTCCTCGATCAAATATACCACAATTTTCTTACATCATTTTTTGATAGAAAAAAAAACTAGACCTATTTCACATATTCTTAAGTCAAGTCAATTGATCTACAGATGTCATTTTTAATTAAATACTAATAATACCTAAAAATAACATCAATAATATAGTAAAATTTAATCAATGTTAACCGGAAAAATTATGTTTGTATTTTCTTAAAGTTGACTCACAAGTTATATCCGTAAGAAAATATAGGTAAAGCTACGAAAGGATTCATATTTCTCGTAAATATAAAATGTAGTTTTGATGCGCAATTTTATATTACCTGTTCTTAAAATGTGTTTTAAATATTCCATTCACACCTTATTGGCAGGTTCGGGTGAGATATTAGTGCACCTGAAAATACAACTGGGACTAAGTGGTTTGACTCCAATCATTTATATTAGGTGCGATATTTTGCTCTGTATAGTTTTCTAGTCTCTCTCCAGGTGAATACCAGCGTAGTTTCTTCAATTAAACCTCGGTATTATGCTTTTATTTTAGCCCAGAAGGTTTTGATTTCCATTTTCCAGCACTGGAGATCTTGTCTACGAACCAACCAACCTATATCACCCTTGCTTTCAAAGGAAACAGAATAAGTTATATTTGGATAACGTAGTACTTCCATCTATGTGATTTAGTCCTGTCTTCGTCCTGGTTCCCGGTCAAGTAAAGCTGCTTTGTTTCTATCCTGGCGGCGCGGCCCAAGTATCGGGTTATTTTCCTTCCCCTGCAATCCTACGAGGCTTTGCGGCTGCAGTCGTTAGGTGGCCTGCCTTACATACCTGCCACGGAAAGGTATATATTCAGGGGAATTATGGTCTCACTACCGTTATTTTCACTGGGGCACAATAAATACTGGACAAAACTTGGCAAAAATAAAACAGGGTGCAGGATTAGTTTCTGTTTTGTTTAGAAATAATAATATAACCAAATTAATTTATGAGACTTAACACGCAATCCTGTAAAATTATAAATTTTGGAAAACAAGTAAGAAACTGAAATGAGCTAGGACTACGTACGACCCTACCAACTAACATTAGCACTTAAGGTATTTGGCAACCTGAGTGGGATAAGGTCCTTAGCAACTGGGTGGGATAGTGTCCTTAGCACTTAGAATAGAGCCAGGGTTTCCCAAATAGATGAGTGGTTCTACATAGCGCTACAAGTTCACGTCCCATTTGTGCAAGAACAAATGCGGGACGAACGAAACTTTTTGCAGAACAATCCGGAACAAACGAAAGAACAAAATATTGCGATCATAAAAACTTAAAATTTTTAAGGTGGGAGGGGCTACCGTGAAGTGTCCCGTCCCCCCAAATGTAAACATATCATTTGTGGACCTATCAAAACGGAACAAACGAATTTTTTTGCGGAACAATCCGGAAAAAATGAAGAACAAGCGATTTCAATCATAAAAACATAGATTTTTAAAGTTTGGGGGCTACCGTGAAGTTATCCCCTCATGACTAAACAAAGCGCAACAAGTTCACGTCCCATTTGTGCAAGAACCAATGCGGAACAAACGAAACTTTTTGCGGAACAATCTGGAAAAAACAAAGAACAAACGATTGCGATCATAAAAACTTGGTTTTTTTTAAAGTGGGGGAGGGGGCAACTTCACGGACGTACCCTAGACTTATATGATTGGCACCCAAGGCGAAGTAAATTCAGGCACCCCCTTCCATTTCCCTTTCTTTTAACTTGTCCCCTAACTGATGTCAAGCACCCAAGTGATTTGTTATCATTATTGATAGACATGATATAGATGTTTGCTAGGCCTATAATCATTTTAAATCAAATGCTTTGTAAGTATGTAAAGAATAATTTGTATTTACAAAGTAAGAGTAAAACTTAGAGAAGTAAGTAGGCCTACTCACATAAAGAATTAAATTAAATATTCATTTCTCTTTCTTTGGACTGAGAAAAGTTCGTTTGTATAGTTACAACCTCCTCAGAGCACATTATCACTAGCGCACTTAGCTTACTGTCCACAGAAACTGATCTTTCAGCGTTCTTCACTTTGCTTAAGACATAAAGCCCTCTCTCCACTATACAGTTAGGGACTTGTGAAGTAATCAAAGTTCTTAACAAAATATCCAGGTTAGGGAACGTATTATTGTAGCTTGTTGTGTCTTATGTAACAGTACAGTTCTGGTATCATTGGCAATGTTTCTAGTTCAACGTACTATACATAGTGAAATAAGAGCACTCATTCCCAAAATCACTATTAATATCTTCTGGATAGCACTGTGCTCATTTCAGTGCAGCTACCATAATATTTTGGTTCACCATCTTAGGTGATATCAAAATAGGTAATACTTTAAAGCGATTTGTTAATACCTCATAGGCTTTATTCCTTCTTGCCACGTTAGCTATGTGTGAATAAATGATTTTGAGAAATACACCAGTTCCAACTTTAGTTACTACCTTTACAGTGTCATTACTTTGCTCTTCCTTCGCAAACACTTTACGTTTGTGTATTTTGGTGTTTCTTATTCACAAATAATCAAAGCAGATTTTTGGTAGCTTTCGAATTAATTCCTTTTATACTCAAAAACTCGTTCAATGTTTAAAGTTGCTTAGTGGCTGCTACAAGATTAAGAGCTTGTTTTAGTAAATTGTTGCTACATTAACTGAACATCTCTAAAATATCAGCCCAGAAGACAAAGGAAAGAATTTTCAAAATTAGTGAACTTGATTGAGCTTCTAACCAAGTTGATGGTTTCATGAAAGAGTACTCAGACAGGTCCTGTAAAGAGTTTTGAGTTTCTTTAAATCCTCGTACTATAGCTTTCGAAACATCTGTTTGAGCAAACTAGCGAGTTTCAGATAAAGCTTTTACAACGGGAGTGTTGGTTTTTTTTCTTCAAGATATCTTTTTAAAATATTCCACCTGTAGGTTGATGCTGAGTAAAAAGGTTATAGAGCCCATGAACAATTCTGAAAAACACTACAGCCTTAGTGCAGCATTCATCAGCAGATACCACAAGATTCAGTTAGTGGGTAGCACAGGTAACAAACATATTATTCAGTCAGCAAATTGTGATTTTCAATTCTATATTGTAGTCCTGAGTAGTAACTCGACATGTTATACGCATTGTCATAGCTTTGTCTCCAACAAAACTTAATGTCTTTAAGGTCAAGTCTGAAAGACAGTAATTCACCACAGCCTCTTCTTAGGAGCTAAATGAGTGTGAATTTCCAGGGAGAAGCTTGAACAGACATTATTTTTGGAAATTTCCCAATCAGGGATACATAATGTAGGACTAAAGCCAGCCGGCCAATGAAAAATAGAGTCAGGAGCCAAGTCAACAATGAGGGAGTAGTACCGATCATGTTAGACTTCTTCGAGAATGGTTTGTAGTACACAATTACCCTTTATGAAATAAACTCATCACAAGTGGTAGCAAATAAATACAGCACGAGACATGTCCTTTGGCTATGTTTCCATATTTTGTAATATTTTGTGAAGGAAGTGGTCATATTCAATAATAAACTCCAGACATCCAGAATACAGCCCATCGGAGGTATATCCTACTCACACACTATAAATGGGGGATTAAGGTAGAATAATAGTGTACATTCAATAACACACCAACCAACCCACCTCGGTGGCATAGTCAACTAACGCGCTAGTCGGGTTGAACTAAACTGCCAAAGATGGGTAGATTGTGGTTTAAATCTCAGTCGGTTGAACTGGGATGGTTTTCCCTAAATGGTTTTCCACTCTCCCTCCACGCAAGTTTGGGCTCACTTCCTCTAATTTCAACCTTCCCAATTCCTAGTCCATTAGTGTAGTTAGTACTTAAGCATATAACCCGAAAGGATAGTAAAACTCGGTGTTAAATAAAAAAAATATAATAAAACACCAAGATAAACTCTGTTCTAATAACACACCAAGAGAAAGTTTGTTCTAATAACACACAAAGAGACAGTCTGTTCTAATAACACACAAAGAGAAAGTTTGTTCTAATAACATACAAAGAGACAGTCTGTTCTAATAACACACAAAGAGACAGTCTGTTCTAATAACACACCAAGAGAAAGTTTGTTCTAATAACACACAAAGAGACAGTCTGTTCTAATAACACACCCAGAGACAGTCTGTTCCAATATCACACAAAGATACAGTCTGTTCTAATAACACACAAAGAGACAGTCTGTTCTAATAACACACAAAGAGACAGTCCGTTCCAACACACCCAGAGACTGACTGATCCAATAGTACATCAAGATACAGTCTTTTCCAATAACACACCAAGATACAGTCTGATCAAATACACCCAAAGACAGTCTGTTCCAATATCACACAAAAAGAAAGTCTGTTCCAACACACCCAAATACAGTATGTTCAAATAATACATCAAGAGACACTGTTACAATAACAATGGCTCATGAGACAGACAAATAATATTAAATTCACAAGTACCTGTTTGAGTTTTCCAAAGTGTATATTAAATATATTTAAAAAAAATCGTTTTTATTATGTCCCTGCTGACCATCGTTTCCCTTTACCATCCCCTTACGCTCTTGAGTGAGAGGAGTGACGTGAGCTATGATATGATTTGTTCCAGTTTGAATTTGGTGTTCATATATTGACTTGAAATTAAGAAAAGTTCCTTTAAATAACCAACTTTCCAAAATGTTCTAGGGTACCCCCCGGACTCCCAATACTTCCGTCGCAAGGACCTTCCCTTACGCCCTAAAACTTTTCAATCTCTAAGTCCCCATTAGTTTGTTTCAGACCATGGGCGAGTTAAACAGTAAAACTTAGCACGTCTCAAGTGTGGTGCTATACTAAATACAAGACGACACCTGACTAGATTTGAATGGAATGAGTCAGTTTAGAATATGAAAATGAAACTGACCCATTCCATTCTAGTGTATGTATGTGTCGTCTTGTGTTACATTTTAAAGGATTTTTCTCTCGCTCTCGGCCCTTGAGTGCTTCTCATACACCAATTACGTCCATTAGCTTGAAAGTTATAAGGGAAACTCAGGTACCGAGAGCGCATGAAACAACCTGTATAACGCCACACATGTGGCGCACCAAGTTTGACCGTCTCTTATAAGACCTCAACATATACTGCAAAACATAAGGCGAGTTTTCGCGGTTGACTTGGTTACGTCTTGCTATCGAGTGTTTTAGACCAAGTGTTTCTGAACAAGGTGGAATGAGAAAACGATTTTTAGATGTTTTTCTTAAACAAAAATGGTGGATTGGATGGAGTAGATCTAACAGCTGGTAGGTGAATAAATGTAATCCTACTACATGTAGGCCTATTGCCAACTGACGGAAAATTAGCTTTTTAATTTTATTCTTAGTTAAGAGTTGTGCTTATTTTGACTTGTCCTAATATTCACACAACATGTCAAGCTATACATGTCTTGCTAAAAATAACCTTAAGAAAACATTAGGTACTTATGTAATATTAAATAGTCCTAAATCATATAATACACTCTTTGATCCATAACCAAACGGTTTTAAGTAGAGACTTACTTCATGTATTTCTAGCTAGTAATTGCTGTTCATTTTCATTTACAAAAACTTAGAATCCATTGATTACGAATTTATTCTCGTTTGAATCTAATATAAGACGTGATGCTGTTTTGAAATTTGCGCACAAATTCTCGGTTCATTTGTCGTAACTATACTTTTTAGTCTGGTCAAGGAAAGCGTTATCCAAACTGAGGTCAGGTATCGTCTTGTTCACAAGCATTTCGTTAAAATTGATGCCAGGTCAAGTGCGAAAACTCGCCTATTATGTGTGTTCTGTCTGGTTACAAGATGTCTCGTTCTTCCTCTGACAGGCCCCAGTGTCGCCCGTACAACAAGTTGATTACAGTGCCAATGAACAATAGCGAAGACGGTGTGAAAGGTCTGGGTCAGTCAAGCGGTGTCTTGACATATTGTCCAAGGATATTCTAGGCTGTCAGGAAACAATGGACCTGCGTGCCAGGATAAAGATGATTTGCTAAGAATTGTTCTACACGTGGTTCTTATCAGTAAGTCCTTGCAGCACACATGGCCTGGATATTAGATCTCTGGTAATAGTACACATTTTCTTCTTCTTTAGTCAACAGCCCGAAGGCTGCTTTGATGTGACTTCTATCCATGCGGAGCTGGGCCTACACCCAGCCCTTTGTCTGGCTAGTGCTGCCTGCACCAAATGATAGACTATCTCATGTACTAAGGGAGTCCAGTAAGTATGGTGGTTTCCCATTGCCTTCTACACTGAATTGTTTTGAACAAATGTGTAAGGGCTTACAATATTTCCGGTAAAGGTTTTTTTCACATATCTTCCAGAATTTTTTTTTAGCTTAATACGCCAATGCTCCTATCACTGAGCTATCCAGGAATCGTCCCGTGCTCAGGGTCATTCTTCACTCATATTTTAAGGCAGAGTCTATGATGGACGTGCGAAAAATCGTCGGCTACAAATGTGTGATTTTTTTTATTAAGACCTAGTCGAAGATGGCTGCGTTAGCTGATGGCTCGTGATATTACTAAATTCACACATTTTTAGCCGACGATTTCTGCACATCCATCATAGATTCTGCCTTAAAATATGAGTGAAGAATGACCATGGTCATGGGACGAATCCTGGATAGCTCAGTGGTAAGAGCTTTGGCATACTAAGCCAAAGGTCTCGAGTTCAATTCCCGTGTTCAGGTATCATATTTCAATTTTCAGAATATGTTTATATGGAAATAATAAATATAAATGCTTTAGTCCAAGTTTTAAGGTCTACACCTCAGATCAATTCTTTCAAGACGTCAACGCCAGAAACAAAGAAACAACAGAGATTTCAGTTATTTTCTTACATTCACTTAACGACTACATTGATGTGGGGGTTTAATATGTAACTAATGTTGGGTTTGATGTAGAATATATATGTTAATACTTCATTAATATGATCAAACTATTTATGGATAAAACCCTTATATTAGGTTTCAATCATTCGAAGTTCTTACCGGAACATTTTCTGAAAACAATTTTACTGGGGAAAAAAATGTTGATCTAAACATCCGCCGAATTATTCTCACCTGTACATATGAGGAAACTCAAAGTGACGATCATTATTCCTAGACCACTATCTGGCGATCTGGTCACCTAACATTGCATGACCAATAGATGACCTGGTTAACTGTTGACCTTTTTTGTGAGCGTGACCCCACGCTACGTTATCCAAGCTATCTTGAAGTGAATCTTAAGACGTAACACTGGAGGTTGTTCGAGTAGACATGCACCTTGGAAACATATCATAATCTGGGTGGCTCTGGGGAAGCCATGCATGGAACCCACGGGAATTCTAATTCAATCTGTAGGTTTGTAATTAATTATATAACGTGTACTTTCTAAACACAACACATGCCTCACCAGCTCCATCTAGTCTTCAACAGCACCTGACCATACTATATAGTTACCCTGCACAAAACACACAGTAATTATGTTAAAGTATCTGCTCCTATTAGATTCACACAAATGTCATTCACCTATACTTGTAGGCAGCGTCTCTAATCTCTCTCGATGAAAGAGAAAGACCAGTGGCCTGTTTAATAAAGTTTCAAATCTACAAGCGGATAACCCGAATCGGGTGGTGCTAAAAAAAAGTCTATAATTTACAAAATAATTTAATTGTAGCTTGTAATATATAAAAAATCATGTTTATTAACATTTAAAAGTGTTTTAAAAAATATATTTGTAGCCTACAAGCACTTGTAAATCAATAAGTATTTTACACACGTCTAGGTGACCTGGCGGTCTAGGGGTAAGGTGTCAGACTTCTGTGCTGGCGGCCGGGGTTCAATCCTCGGTCGCGGCACAGATTTATCTGATTACCAAACCCTCCCTTCACCTCTGACAAGACATCTTGTGAATGTGGGGAATGCCAGGCCTCCACCGTGGTTCGGATTCCACGTTAAACTGTAGGTCCTTCATTTCATCTCACAATCACCCTACCATTACACATTAGCGTAAGTGCGTATAACCCGNCCATTACACATTAGCGTAAGTGCGTATAACCCGAACGGGTAGTAAGACGCGGTGCTAATAATAATAATAATAATAATACACAAGTCTAGGTACATATAGAAGGCAACATACTTAACAAGTGCAATTTCAATGGCTTCGTTTTACATAATTAGTCCTGTATATTACTTTAACTAATAAATTACTTGTATGAATATTCTACGTAACATGTACATTATATTTACAGACTTATGATGTGTAAACAAGTTGATTATTGAAGTTAGGAGGGTGCCACATATGAACGGTTTAGAATTAGTTAAGTGAAAATTGAGAAATAATTACATAATATCTTTCGTTATTGTTTTATAACATAAATCAACACTAACTTGCCTTAGTTCAGGAAAAATTAAACTACTTAGTGCATTATAGTAATGTTGAGATTCAAAAACAAAACCAATACATATGATTTACCTTATTCCATGAGTTTAACTTATTTCTTAACATTTTATTTAAAAAGCTCCAAACAAAAGCTATCTCTGTTTCTTTTTTTTTTAGTACCGTAACTTATATTTTTGTCATTTCATCACAACTGCCAATAACTCATTTTTCAAATGTTTGTGCACTTTTAGTTGCTGCAATAATGGGAACCAAACTGGCGGTATTATTTATCTTGTAAATAAAACAGCTGACTTGTAAATGCATTCTACTGGTGCATTAAAATCTACAAGTCAAACTCTTTTTCGTACATACGTTTAAAAACTTATTTGCTAAGGATATTGTAAGATTTTCTATCGGACTCACTTGGAATAATAATCTTTCTATGCCCTTAGAGGAAGGTATTAGAGCTCACAGTCTTATTTGTTGATGAACATAATTATTTTGTTCAACATCTACTCTACGGGAAGTGCGCGCATAGTTCAGTGCAAAAATAATACTCTTTGTTGTCAACATTTTATATTTGTGTTTTGTTTTTGCAAGTTTTTTTTACAATACTTAAATAAAATAAGATAATTAAATTAAAGTTATTTGTTTGTAACTTTATTTGCAGTTTGGTCCGCAATCCAAGCTTGTATTTCCATCCACCTTAATAACATTATTGTTAATATACACGTTCACGCAGGTATCTAATTATAGCTCTTTGTTTGGAACTTGCTATGTGAACACCATGTTTAGCCTGAAAGAGTGTTTGTTTCCACTATGGTGCAGCTTATAATTATAATAATAGGGCCATAGTGGATCCCGTCTATGTAGGCCCGTAAGCTCTCACCATAAACAGAGTGTACATTATATTAAAACTATTGAAAGCTTCCTGAATGAGAACTTGGAACAAATATTTCCTTAAAAGCTTCCATTCTTCCACAATTCATGGAATTAGACAGTTTCACTAATGGCTACAACACACAGAAGAGTTTGTAAATAAATACAACACAACTATCTCCAGCGTTCCAGTGGACGGCGAGTAAACAAACTGACTCGTAATTTGCTGATAAAGTAGAAAGTGTTTTGACCCTTTCAAGAACAACACGTAATTAGAACGTTCTCTACGGGGTATTTGGTGTGTAAGGGAAGGAAGAAGGTTGACGGAAATCACGAGGAAGGGTGAGGAATGTAAGATGATGAGAGAAGGGGAAAGAGGAAGCTAAACTAAACTTCAAAGCGCGATCCCGCCTCTCGTTTGTAATCATCTAGCGCTACGGGCGGGAATTACAATAGTCAACATTGCCTTTAGCAGGACGGAGGTGGAAACACATTACAAATACTTTGATTAGATTGTAAAACAAGCAGTTGGAAGAAGCAGGAATTCCCGCGCGTGCGCGCGTGTGTGTGTTAGACATATTCAGCAGATACATTAAATTATATTTTAAAGCTAAGCATTGTATACTTAAAGTTCGTTCACGGTAGGAGTTTACCTCTGAAAGGCCTTTTTCCCTACCAGAAATCTATTATATAGTAGGATATTGGTAGGAAAAAAGACCTTTCAGAGGTAAACTCCTACCGTGAATGAAGTTTACTTTATTAATTCGAATCAGTGGCTGTTAGTGAAGCGATCACTGATACGGCTATTCTATTTTTATCTACTTAATAATATGGATCAGAAAATGTAAAATAATATAACTATTGTTGATTAGTGTTAAACAAAATACAAAGCTGCTTTTATGTACAATACTTTTAATTCAAGGTTAATATAATTATTGTTTACTGTGTGAAAAATACAAGATTAGCAAAGGCATGACATCAGTGAAGTGTTTCTTGTCCCATCAGATAACAATAACCAGTAGCTGGTCTCTCATAATATTGATATCTAATTGTGTTTGTAACAAAAGGTGATTCACGAACAATGTTTGCCAACGTCCTCCACCCATAATTCTTCCAGCAGACATTGAATGACAGTCTCTTTGCAAGCCCATCAACTGCATCGAGCACATTTCCTCTCTCTCTCCCTGCTACAATACTATACCATACCACTCCCCCAAATCGGGCTGATGATAGTGTTACCAACCTAGATTTTTTTTCTACGATGAATCTAGCTTATATCAAAGTGGAATTGGGGGTTAAAATAATAATATTAAAACTTATCTCTGTTTTTTTTTCTATCGTGAGAAAATACTTACTTGAGTGTTTTGGTAAGTTTATTGGTTTATTGATTTTAAAGTAAACTAAAGGAAGGTAAGTGAAAATTTAAATTTACATTAGTGGCTCTACTTCTCTTCAAGTAGGCTCTTTGAAATAATTCCCTGAAGTGTTCCCTCTCTTAACGTTTTTTAACACCACGTTTTACTACCTGTTCAGGTAATACGCATGTGTATTAAATATATTAAATAACGCTCCTTGCTCTCACCCTTAGGATGTTTTCTAAAATGGCATATGTATCAGTTACGCTAGTGAGATGGGGATGAGGAAGGTTGGATTTAGAGGAAATGTAACCAAATTTGTGTGGAGGGAGAGTGTATAAACGATTTTGAAAATACCCTTTCACTACAGCCATCTGAGATTCGAACCCCGATCTCCCTGTCATTGACAGTCTACTTTAACACGAGAGTGATGCCTTAGACCACGCAGCCACAAAAGCAGGTCTCGTTACCTTAATTGATTGAAGTGTTTGAAATATCTTTTTGCAAATAATATCTTGCGTCAGAAATTTTGGCAAGTCAATTCTATTGATAATTTAAAATAAATATTTTTTTTAAATTTCTTTTCCAAGAGGCCTTTGACAATAATTTTTTAATAAGCATTAGAAAATCTAGCTTTATTTTATTTCAAATATAGCAGTAAATTAGGAAATTTTGTACACTTCTGCAAGGATTTTGTTAATGAATTGGCAACACTGGCTGACTGAAGTGGTTGTGTAGTGTTTCTAGAATCTGATTACTGGGCAACTCTTCAAGATTTAAAACAAACCTACTACATATTAGTATTGTTCAAATACTGTTAATAAAACACAAGATGGTTTCCAAAATAAATAAAATAGCTGGGCTAAATTTAACAACTAAGTGGCAATGTTCTCCTAATTCAAGTCGTGTTTAATGTTCCTTCCTAATCTTGTTGATGGCACAAGTAGCTCTAGCTTGATTCATTCCACCATCATTACAATATTACGTCCACTGTACACTATTTTACAGTACGTGTCAATTTGTGTTAACTCTGCGCGTGCCGCCAACCGATAATGTTCTTGTTTTCAAAAATAGTTATCGGGTGATTGTGCCCAGAATATTGGTTTCCACGCTAGCAATTTTTAATCAATTCTCGATTCGTCTGAATTAAAGTCACATCTTTTATTTTTTCAATTTTAATGAAAGGATTAACCACAGACACATATTTCAATTATCTTTTCAAGCGAATGATTATCAAAAAGTTATAAGCCATAAATATAATGAATTAAAATGTTATCAAATAAATAATTTTTTTATGTTTGGTGATCGGTTTCTGTTTAATCCAGTATCACTCACAAAAATACAAAATAAAATCTTTTGTTTGACTATAGTTAAAAACGCAAGATAAAACAAACAGTGGAAAATCACAGTGTGTTGGTGGAAAATCCAAAAGTAATTAATATTCTAAATCTGTTGAGAGTGAGGAATCTGCGAGACCATGGCATCCCTCATATCGAGCACAGCACAAAATGTTTCACTATTATGCTCCTATCGAGCACAACACTTGTCAACGCAAGAAGTTTCACTATTATTATCCCGGCACGTGTTGAGCGGAACTAAAAACACAACGTCCCATTAATTACGTCACTGTTCTCCAAGCCACGCTGCCTCTAATCCCGGACTAGGGTTGTTAGTTTGCTATTCCGGTCGTAGCTGCACGCCCAACAAACCTCTAAAAATGGGGGATGGGTGGAGGGAGATTTCTAAACTCGAGGCGGAGCTTATTGTCGAATAACGTCCTCTATAATCTTCGTGTCAAGGGAGGATATTGTGGTTCCATGGAGGAAATATTCAGCAAGGGATTGTGGATAGGGTGCTTTCTTTTGGAGAGGAGAGGTGACATGAGAAATATCATGCTCTTAGTAAATAGGAGAGGTGACATGAGATATATCAAGCTGTTAGTAGCTAGGGGAGGTGACACGAGAGATATCAGGCTCTTAGTAACTAGGAGAGGTGACATGAGAGATATCAGGTTCTTAGTAGCTAGGGGAGGTGACATGAGAGATATCAGGCTCTTAGTAGCTAGGGGAGGTGACATGAGAGATATCAGGCTATTATTAACTAGGAGAGGTGACATGAGAGATATCAGGCTCTTAGTAACTAGGGGAGGTGACATGAGAGATATCATGCTCTTAGTAGCTAGGAGAGTTGACATGAGATATATCAGGCTCTTAGTAGCTAAGAGAGGTGATATGAGAGATATCAGGCTCTTAGTAGCTAGGGGAGGTGACATGAGAGATATCAGGCTCTTAGTAGCTAGGGGAGGTGACATGA
>CABFOV010009521.1:0-19157 GCA_902141375.1 Timema poppense
TAATGGTAGGGTGATTGTGAGATGAAATGGAGGACCTACAGTTTAGCGTGGAATCCAAACCACGGTGGAGGCCTGGCATTCCCCACAATCACAAGGTGTCTTGTCAGAGGTGAAGGAATGGTTTGGTAATCAGATAAATTTATGCCGGGACCGGGGATTGAACCCCGGCTGCCAGCATAGAAGTCTGACACCTTACCCCTAGACCGCCAGGTCACCAGTTATATTTCCTAAATGATTTTCCACTCTGCTACCACCTAAATGCGGGTACACTTCATTTAAACTCAACCCTACTCATCCTCTAAGCATTTGGGTAGTTATTAAATATGTCCATAACTCAAACAGGTAGTGAAACCAGGAGCTAAAAAAAGTGTTGTTTGTCACTTGTTTTTTATAACTTAGTGTTTAGAAAGTCCACGTTCGATACATAGATATTTCAAGTCGTCCACGAACTCAAGGGCATAGAAAATA
The DNA here is from genome assembly GCA_902141375.1 of Timema poppense. Classification (NCBI taxonomy): domain Eukaryota; kingdom Metazoa; phylum Arthropoda; class Insecta; order Phasmatodea; family Timematidae; genus Timema; species Timema poppense. The sequence continues at coordinate 469 of CABFOV010009521.1, forward strand.
ATTTTTAAGGGGATAAGTTGAATTTCTGATAAAAAATGTGCCTATATATTAAAACAATAAAAGTTTGTACAGAACTATGTGGATCCCCTTAGCGGTACAGGGGGGTCCAACAAATTCCAGGAGGGGTTCAGACCCCACCGACCTCTTTATACGCCCTTGCATGAAGTATCCAGCTCCTTAAAAGAGTAGTGGATCTTGCTTCCTCCTGCTTCTACCCCCTTGGGGTACATCAGCCCTAATTGATGTCCCAGTCGCTAACCAGTTCCTGCCGACAACCAAACAGGTCGTGACGTCAGAGCCGGTCCTCTTCAATCCAACACACGACCTTGAGCAGAGAAGTGGAGCGTTGGTTGGTTCTTCTCGCGCGGGCAAGTTTCTCGAACAAGATCTGTTGCGGGTGAATGAATGGGGAGCACACGACTACAGGTTTAGAGGGACCTGGTTCGATTTCAGAGTGGCATAAAAACGGATTGGTGTTTGGCTTTATTTGTAATATTTTCAAGTGTATTTTTCTGAAGTGACTGATCATTTCAGCACATAAATAACAAACTAACTTTAGGCGGCCGCATCGGTCAGGCCACACAGCTGAAAGTACGATAGCATGTATCGTTTTCTGGACCTACTTTTGTAAACTTATACTCCCTTCCGACCTTCACCTACACACTTTTTTTTTTAGTACTGCGTTTTACTACCCATTCAGATTATACGCATATGCATTAATTACGCAAAGTCGTCATAGATGAGGAAGGTTGAATTTAGATAAAGTGCACCCACATTTACGTGGAAGGGAAGTGTAAAACCCTTTTTGGGAAAACCACACTCGGTACACCTGACACATTTTAATCTCAATCTCCCTCTTCTCGGTATTCTAGTCTAACAAGAGAGTGAGTGACCACTTTTTGTCATGTCAATAGGAAAGAGGGAAAGGACAACTACGAGAATTATTTTCTTTTCTTTTGTGAGTCAATGAAAAAAACTCTTGTATTTGTAAGAGTAGGACTAGCTCTATAGCCCCCTTTCATAAAGCTTGGTCTCATAACTCCGTACAAATGCTTACAAAGGCGTTACAATTTAACTATTTTCATATATACATCCATTTGTTTCTCGTAATAATTAATTAATATTAGCACTACGTCTTACTACCCGTTCGGGTTGTACGCACTTACGCTAATGTGTAATGATAGTGTGATTGTGAGATGAAATGGAGGACCTACAGTTTAACGTGAGATCCGAACCACGGAAGGAGGCCTGGAATTCCTCACATTCACAAGTTGTGATTAATACATGTCTTGTCAGAGGTGAAAGAATTATAATAATAAAACTCTAAATATAAGGTTGTTTAGGAGACATAGCCCTGTCGGAATTCTACTTTATTTTGTAGTGTACAATATTAATAAATATATCTTAGAACAAATATATATTACGCTAAAGCTGAACATCTGAACGCCTGCGCGTCAATTTCTCGCATACTAAAGCGGACCCCTAAAAGTGCTAGAATAGTCAAAATGAAAATTTATTAGCGCCCAGACGCGCCTCGGCGACGTAGGTAGCTAACACTCTAGTCGTGTGGAGTTAGAATGGCGAAGACGGGGAGATCAAGGTTCGAATCTCAGTCGGGTGAACTGGGATGGTTCCTCCTAAACGGTTTTACACACTCCCTCCACGCAAATATGGGCTCACTTCCTCTAATTTCAACCTTCCCAATTCCTAATCCATTAGCGTAATTAGTACTTAAGCGTATAAACTGAACATATATTAAGATACGGTGCTAAATAATATTAGCGCCCAGAAACAAGTTCGGTTTATAACGATACAGTCCGGGGTTCAATCCCGGCAAAGATTTATCTGATTACCAAACCCTTCCTTTACCTCTGACAAGACATCTTGTGAATGTGGGGAATGTCAGGCCTCCACCGTGGTTTGGATCCCATGTTAAACTGTAGGTACTCCATTTCATCTCACAATCATCCTACCATTACACATTAGCGTAAGTGCGTATAACCCGAACGGGTAGTAAGACGCGGTGCTAGTAGTTATAATAATAATAATTATAATAATAATATAACGATACAGGATGGAGAGGTAGTAGATAAAACTGGGTAGGAAGAAAATGAAAATAATAATACAATGTGCTGTGAGCCACCCGTATTAAATGACATCATTTGACAAAGATAAATTCTACGCTGTTTTACTAGTTAATTTTGGATTGCCAGCTATTTAGGTATTAATAAGCATCAAACCTGTGACCCTAAGTTCAAGAGTAAGATGCGCCACTGACTTAGGATAAGGTGTCCGAGGGTTGAGTCCAGTAAACGCAAGTATTATATTTCTTGAAATCAAGGCGAGGATGTAGGGAGCACAGTATTTTTTTTAAAGAAAAAACATTTTTCTGGTCAAAATAAATAAAATGATTTTTTAGTATAAGCAAAGGGTTTAATTTTCTTCATATAGTTAAATCAACATTTTTGTTGAATATCTATCAAGGGTAACCCGGATTTTGATGAAAACTTCTATTCATTTAAAATGTTTCTCATTTAATGTCGTTATATTATGCGCATGACAAATATTCAACAAAATGTTGATATCACTTTGGGAAGAAAATTAAACTTTAATTGTTAACTACAGTCTAAATTCATAAGAAGAACAAACAAAAAGGTTTATAGATCTACTATCAGATATTCATACTTCCAGACATGTGATTCGCATCTAACACTTTTAATAGATAATATCAATACCTATAAAATAACCCTAGTAATATTATAAAATGCTACAAATTTTAACCGATAAAAAGTGTCTGTATTCTCTTAAAGGTCCTTTCTTTGAAAATTGGACTGTAAATGACTGTTTAGAAAGCTAGGTTGGAAAGCAAAGTTTATATTAAGTATGAAAGGAAAGGTATTGTATTATTTTTCATTTTGAATTACAAATTATATAGTTTATTTCACACTTACAATTAATTTAAATGACAATTTTCTGAATGTCAGAAAATTAATTGTATAAGTTTAGTAAAAAGTTATATATCTGATAATCATCTAAACAATCCTTGTAAAATTGTGTTTACAATTATTTAATATCCACGTTAAAAAACTTTTAGTGTGCCAATTAAATAATTATTTGAAACGAAAATACCGAGTAAACAATAAATAATTGTCATTAGTTTAAATATTTCAGTAAGTTTTTAAAACCATTCAAATTATAATTTATTTTTGTTAGGACATGGAACCTTAATTTCAAACAATACATTAGAAAGAAATACATTTAGAGTAAATATCGTCTTTTGTAAAAACATAAATTACTATTAAAACTAATTCAGACCCATTAAAAATATATATGTTTGTAGAAGTGTTAACTGGACAAATAACCTCAAACAAATGATATAGTTAATATATTCAATCTGGTTAAACCTTTTGATTGTTTTTGTTTAATATGTTATTTGTTGATTTACTTACACAGTGCTTGTATATAATAGAAAAGGCTTTTTAATAATCTAGCTTGATTTATAAGACTAACACAACAATCACTAATCCGGAACGTTAAGTTATCATTTAGCGAAAGAAATGTATAAAATTAAACAAAGACAAGATTTCGTCCAAAGCCATAGTCGAACCAAATATGCATAATTTAGTTGGAATAATTTTATTGGTTTAAATAACTCAATTGAGTTTTTGTTGCATTCAAAATATGACTTAAACATTAGAAGTTGCGTTTAAAATATGATTTTCAAATTTAAGTTAACTTGCTTTAGATTTATTTTTAAAAATTAATCACACATCAAAATGAGCATATAATTTAAGTGTTAAAATTTTAAATAGTAGATGTCTATATTTATTTTGATATTTATCCAAAAAACAAACAAATCTAATTAAAATATTTTAGTGTTCAAAATGATTCTCACAAAGTAATGTTATCGATTAGGCCTTATTTTTAAGTCCTTTATACTTTATCTTGACCCCTCTAAGAAATAAGTATTTTGATTGTAAAAAAAAATCAAAACAAAAATTTTGATAAAATTAATAACTCCTTGAAACCGAAACAATGGTTTTCGCAATGCCGCCTGTGTGTACTATATATATCTAGGACTAGCGGCTAAAATTATAACCATTTTACCGAATCATCTTTAACTTGGTATCTAATCTAATCATTATGTTCCCATAAGAAGTTGGATATTTAACCATAACATAATTGAAGGGTAGTTTATTCAAGAGCAAAAATAGAAAGTAGATTTATTTTTAATCTGCTCAAAAGATATTGATTACATTTTATGTCTAAGCAATTTTAAACATTACAGACAAAGTGGAAATACTTCTTTCCCCACTAAAATGACTTTGAAGGTAATTTATATAAACGGATATGTCCAATATTGATCAATTATTTCAGATAAGAAATAACTTATAATTGCATAGTTGTAGTACCTTACCTTCTAATAAAAAAAGCTTTATAAAATATATCTACTTTTTAAAATTAATAGTTTCTTGAGGTATTAGCAATATATATTAATCCAGGTAGTTGAAATGTGAAATTGATCTTTAAGCTCTTTGTTGGACAAATCTCAATGGTTCTGTAACATTGTTTATTATTTAATAAATTCCCTTTGGTGGAGTGTTTCTACAAAAACTTATATTGTTTAGTTTCACAAGTTTTATATAAAAAAAATTGAAAATGTATCTTTATTAAAATGAAAGCGAAAGAAAAAGTATGCGCAGTTCACCCTAGCATTTATTTTATTATTATTATTTATTATATTATTATAGTTAAATGTTTGCCACCACACTTGCGTGGGTGAAAAAAAAAATCTGCTAATAGTCTTACCAGACTTTTAACTAAATATTTGATCTAATGTTCTTTAGCTTTTAATTTTGTTGTTAAAATCCGATTTAAATTTAATATTCGAAAAGGAAAATGTACAGATTAATAATTTATTTACTTAAGGTGAAGGGGTATGGGGGGTGGGGGGGATGAACGTGAGTTAAGGTCAACTTCCTTACAATACCTTAAACCTTTTTTTTTATTGGAAAGAGTAAACTAAATATTGCTTCAGTAAACAAATTTAATTTAATTTTACTTTACAGAGCAACCTATATTATTCTTGAATATCTGTCATAATAATCAAGGAATATGACCACAGATTTTGATTTATATTTTGGTTTAAAAAGTTTCTGCTCAAATGGTATTATTCCTATGACAAAAAATATAAAAACACTGTCGATAAAATATAACATTAAACAAATTTAACGCATTTTTTTAACACAATCTTGTATTATTTTATCAAAAAACTTATAAATATTTGATAAATTATTATCGTATCCAAGCATTAATAGCATTCCATACCACCATGCTTCGGGTACTAAAACGAATGTTTTACCAATTAATGCAATGAGTCTATTAGGTCCTATCCACAAGAGTAAAAAAATATTGTTTTCAAAGTGTGCTTAGAAATGGATTTATGAACGTTTTTAAGTGTGGGGAGGTGATTGGTAATGGGAAATACTCGGACGTGAATGGCAACAGAAGTATTGAAACAAATGAATTTAGTTGTTGGCACAAAACACAGCTATTATTATTATTATTATTTAAAAATTGACAGTCGACAGTGAACAATTTGTTAAGTTAGCCTTCCCTAATTACGGAAGAATGGCTGCTCAGTTCAAAATGTGTATTTGTTTATTTATTTTTGTTGTCGAGAATTAAAACAAATTTTTGCATTAATTTTCTTTTCTATTCACTACTATCCTAAAAAAATATATTTTCAAAATTTAGTAAAATGTATATAGAAACCCTATTTTATAAGCTTACAGTAGTCTTTAGGCTATTTTAGAAATGGTCAGCGTATTAAAGTTTACAGTCCAATTTTCAAACAGAATGTAGAATTTTATCTGACAGCTAGGAACTCTACTAGATCCACTTTCATGTATTTATACGTCAGTTAATGTGACTTGAAGCTGTTACTTTTTATTTATAGATATTATCAATACCTTTATTAAATTAACACTAAGAAAATAGTAAAATGTTATCAATATTGACCCAAAAAAAATTAGCTTTAGAATAAAAGGTTATTTATAAAAAATAAAAATTGTCAAAATAATTTCTGTAACACTCCTCAGGAGTACCAGGAACAAGCGACCCCTCAACTGTGTCCCTTTTTTTTAAATCATTTTGCTACTCAACAAGCCTATATGGCTACCGTTAAAAATTGCTTGAAACCGTTTTCAAATCAAGGCTTTAATAATTGTATTCTAATTATCTTTTTGAATTTTTTTTTATGAATCTTAAATCTATATAATACTATAGACTTCCAGAATTGAGTGTACCATCTCTAGTTTTTTCAAACATGAGTGTATAAAATAACGGGGCTTACTTTATTTATGCTTTGTCTAGTCTTACATTTTTATTGCTTACCATTAAAAGTAGTAAAGGAAACTACACCTGAATGTTTCTTAAAAACGAGTGGAAAATTTTGGAAGAAACAACCTTTTTGCAGCTAGCTTCCTGGATCTGTCAGGCACCATAGCCGTGTAACCAAAACTGCCGTTAATAACTGGTAATGAAGTCTTGTTTACCATATACTATTTTACAAGAATAATGGAAGGGATTTATTTTGTATTTGGGTTGAGAGAATGAGGCTAGGGGGGGTAAACCTTTGATGTCAAATGTTAAAAAGAATAATTAATGAGGTTGAGGAAGTCTCCCATGATTTAATAATAGTCAGATGCTTTAATTTATGTGACAAAATACGGCCAAAGCTTATTGATAAACGGGATTATTCACTTACTTTTAGTGCTGGTAATCAATCTTAAAAATAATAAGCTTAGTTATTTTTGATATTTGAATATTATTATTTTCCCAAACTTTTTAATAAATCTCCCTCCCATACCTAAATTGAAATCTTTATTTTTGTTTTATCACAAAAAAGTATTGAGGAAATAGTAATTTTTTAATCTATAATCTAGTTTAAATTATATTATATTTAGATTTAAAGTTATACTACATTAATAATTGTATTAAGAAGTATATTTAAAATATTAACATTTCATTTAGTAAATTATTCTTCCCCCAAAAATTAACAAAATATAATAGCAGCTTTTAAAAAACCGAGCAAATTATATGTATTTTAAAATTATTTACGGTTTAGTGTGATTTCTTTATTTTACTTGTTCAATGTGAGATACTTCAGAATATTAAATTAATCAAGGGAAAACTAGATGGATGCCATTAAATTGAAATTATTTTCTGTAGATTATATAAAAATCGAATAGTAAAATAATCTTCCTAGGGTTTTTTCTGTATAAACAAGGATAAACAACACATAAAGAGTAACAAATAAAAAAAGAAAACAGAAAAACCAATATAGTTCAAATATTATTTATTATCACAGATATTCCACTTAATAGTGTATAGCGTATTGAGACGAATTAAATCAAACATTTTTCAGAAGAAAAAAGAAGCCATAATGGAAGAGAATTCTAAATTACATTCATTTTTATATATCGACTACTTTCAAGTTGCTATCACACCCAAAATGCAACAGTAAATTTATGACATTAATGATCGTATTTAGAGAAAGTAAAAATTAATCCAGTCTCATTTGACTTAATAAATACATGACGAATATAATACAACATATTTTTTCGAGTTATTATTTACAACGATGTGAATATTTTTGTATATATTTATATAAAATGGCAAAGCGATTAACGCTTTTTCATAAATTGTACAACTAAAAACCCTATTTGTTAACAGACATGAATAAAAGTTTATTTATTAAACTGTTTGAGGAGGATACAAAGAAAAAAGGTTATCAAGGATAAAATAATAAAATTGATCAGTCGTAAAATACCGTACACAATATACACGAACGTTACTAGGAAAGTGTAAAAACACATCATATTTGATCAGGACCAAATTATTCTAGTTATTAAGACACATCGTCCATTCTTTCATAATTATGAAAAATATGTAAAGAATAACAACGAACTCGGTACTCACATGTTGTGGAAATTAGATGGTCGCTGCTTTTTAAACATATTTACACACTTTTTTTTGTTTTCAGTTAGTTTTTTTTTCTTTATAATTTTAATTTCACATTTAAGATGAAGGACGGATCAGTCTCGCTTTCCCTCAAATTTTTTTTATCTGAACCGAAATTCGTCCTCGATTTAAACACCCTAATGGTAATTTTATTAATTCACACGAATTATAAAGAATATTGTCCCTTACTCACGCACAATTGTTAGGAGTTGTGTTCTTATTTTCGTGTTTTTAGTGAATGTGGCTGCATCACACGAGATAGGACTGCACGTTGTTGGGGTCAACCCTCCCCCCAACTCCTGTGTTTCTCCAAGAAGGCCTGTGCTGTTGAGGTTGTGGTGACTGATGGTGTTGGTGATGATGACTCTGATGTACCCCTGTGCCCACTGGTGTCCCGTTCATCGCTCGTCTCGCCATAGACGCTTCCCTCTCAAGCGTCGAATAGTCTGTGTCGATGGAAGAGTAGATGTGTTCGGACGTCGGCCTTGAGGGTGAATCAACGCTCTCCAAATATGAGTTATGGTGGTGATGGGGGTGGATGTTTTGGTGGAAATTGTTCTGGGGATGTCGGTGAACGGGTCTAGGGGATGGGGTGGCTGTCGTCGCAGAGGAGTAATTGGCTTCCTCGTGGTCATTTCTGGGATCCTGCAGATTGTTCTGGTGCTGATGGGGGTGAGGGTTATGGTTATTTTGGTGTTTGAGAGGTGTCCTCGGAAGGGTAGAACTGTTGGTGTAGGAAGGGGGTGTTATGGCGGGTGATGAGCCGTCATTGTTTGTGGCTGCGGCCGCTTGGAACAGCGGGTGGCTGTTTATGTGCATCTGCAGGGAAGGCGATGGCGGATGTGACTGTTTCGTCACCGCCTTTTCAAGGTAAGCGTGGTGGTGGGCGCCGTTTGACACTGCGGAGTCTAGGGTGTAGTTGTTTATATTCCTCCTGTACATGGAGCTCTTCCTCTGTGAGTCGCAGTTCGGCATCGCGTAGCGTAGTCTCTCCCAGAAGCGCTTCTCCCCCCACCGCACCCTCGCCCCTGTCTTCAAATACGGCCTCAAGTCCGGATCTAACTCTGCCTCGGGGAGGCTGCTGCCTTCCTCGACCAGAACCAACTTGAATATCCTGCCTTTCAACGCCTCATGAAGCGCTGACCGGAACTCGAACCTGGACCATTCGGTTTGTAGGAAGTTGCGCGATAATACGAGGATGACGCGCCGGCTCGCTTCAGCCGCTTCGACGACAACCGGCGAGGTGGAATGCTGGAGGTATGCGTGGTGGGGGAGGTCCCTGTAGTGCAGACACAGCTGGAACGAGGGGTTTCCATGCTCCAGCTCAGCGACTATTGACTGGAGGACGAACTCTTCGTCCTTGGGGCTGTAACACACGTACCCGTCGTAGAGTTTCTCGCGGTCCTCCCCGTAGTGTTTGGAACCCCCAGCCTTGAAGTGGAACAGGCGGATACCGTAGCGGGAGTAGGCCCACACTCTCATTGGCTCTCGGAACACAAATAGGAGGACTGTTAGGATTGCTATGAGGAGGAAAGCTGAAAGTGTTATTATCACCATGGGTAGATAATCAGACACTATGATACTCTGTATAACGGATCCACCGGCATAGTAGTCACTACACGCAGTATTGTTAAGATCAACCTCCCTCCTCTGTGGAGGCCTCGTGTCGTTGTTGTAACACCATATATCCTCACTGTCGATCACCTTCCTGGAGTTGTCCGACACCCAGATCTGCAGTTCTTGGAGGAACTTACACCTGCAGGACCAATGATTGTTCCCCAAGGAGATCTCGACCAGGTAGGAGTTGAGGTTCAGTTGCCAGACAGGGAAGGTGACTAGACGATTACCATCGAGTCTCAGGATCTCCAAGGATCTCAGAGGTATTAGGGTTAGATTACCAATGTAAGAGATAAGGTTGTTTTGAAGGAACAACTCACGGAGGTGGGAGAGGTGCTCGAACTCAAAACCTTTCAACTCACGGATTTTGTTGTCCTCAAGGTGGAGGATTTGCAAGGCGTTGAGGCCGTTGAATGTCCTGTTCTGGATCGTCTCGATACGACTAGAATTGACAAACAAGACCCTCATATTTTTGCGCCCTATGAAGACGTGGTTCTGCAATTCGCTGAAATTATTACCATCCAGGTAGAGTTCCGTGGCGTCCATCGGTATCCTCCTGGGGATGACGCTGGTGCCTTGCTCAGAGCAATCCACCACGTTGGTTGTCCAGGTTTGATCGTGATAGCACGTGCAGTTCGCCGGGCAGGTCATTTCACAGTCGCAGGCATCGAAGGGACAGCAGTGACACAGGGCGAAGCAGTGGGTCTCGTAGGTGCAGAGGAAATGGGAGGGTTTGGCGTCGATGGCTGGGAGCGTAGGGAGACCGCGAGAGTAGGTCATCTTGCAGATTATGTTATCCAAGTCCATGACACGAGGGTACTGTCGTAGCTCGGACATGTTGTTGATCATCTGAAGCCACTCCATGGAACAGTCACAGTCGAAAGCATTGCCGCCAATATAAAACTCGGGTATTGTTTTGTTAGCAGCGACTGGGGAAAGTCTCAAGGCGTTCAGGTCAAGCTTCACCAATTCGTTGGCATACATGTCGACTCGTACGAGGTCCTTCTTGTCCAGGAAGGTGTTTGCGTGTACCAGGGATATGTAGTTATTATTTATGAAGACCAGCTCGACACTGTTGGGTATGGACATGGAAGAGATCTCGGTNGTGATCCTGTTGTGACTCGCGTCCAATGTCTTTATGTGTAGACCATCCTGAATCTTGTAGTAGTTACCAAGACGTTCAATGTAGTTGCCGTGAACGTCAAGCCACTTCAGATTACCGGGGACAAAGGCATAATCGAACCAGACTAGGTGATTATCCGAAAGGTTTAACCACAGGAGACTAGAAAGTGTTGCGAAGACACCGTTAATGTCCGTCAAGAAGTTGGCATCTAATCGAATGGCCTCTATTTGCGTGTTGTGGTCAAATGTACCCCTCTCAACCTGCTGGACTTTGTTTTTGGCCAAATTTAGGACTTGAAGACTGGTGAGGTCCCAAAACATCCCTTTAGTTAAGTCACCTATGTTATTACCGATGAGACGAAGGCCAGTAAGTTGCTGAAGATTTTTAAAAGATCCGTTCTGAAAGTTACTTATTTGGTTCTCCCCAAGGTCTAGAGTTTTAAGAAATGAGAGTTCTTTCAAAGCCTCTGGCACTTCTTGCAAACCATTTGAACTGAGATCGAGGTCTTTCAGATCAGAACAATTTCGAAACGCCTGGGAATCAATACTAACGATTAGGTTGTTATTTAGAGTGAGTTTACTGAGAACGAAAAGGCCATTAAAGAGCAGAGATCCTATGTGATGTAGTCTGTTGTCTGCAAGGTTCAAGGTGTGGAGATTATACAAAGCAAGAAAAGCGTTGTCCTCTATATACCCTATAGAATTGTTTCTCAGATCTAGAATTTGAAGGAAGAAGAGGTCTTTGAAAGTCCGAGCATCGATCCTGGTGAGGGCATTATGTGAAAGATTTAGAACTATCAGTCTTATGAGTCCAACGAAAGTACCGTCGTCCACGTGGCTGCTACTCAGCTGGTTGTCGGCGAGGTCAAGTACCAGGAGTTGCTCCAGGCGACGGAAGAGACCACGCGCCAGCTCGTACAGAGAGTTGTTCTGCAGGTAAATCTCCCGGAGCTCTTTGGAACTGGAGAAGAGGCCCTCAGGCAGCGTCTCCAGCCGGTTGCTGGACAGGTTAAGCACGCGCAATGACGTCAGACCAAGAAGAGCATCCGCATGAATCTCCGCCAGTTCGTTGTGCTGGAGGTGAAGGTTTTGGAGCTGCCTGAGCCTTGTGATACCGGATCCTGCAGGGAGGATCTGAAGCTGGTTCCACGACGCATCCAACGTCCTCACGTCAAGCCCCCCGTTGCACTCGATCCTCGGTTCGGTCACTGTTGGACCTCTCTTACTCGGGTATCCTAACATGTCTGCGTCACGGATACGGTTCCTCGTAAGGTTGAGAACCTGAAGGTTCGCCAGGTAACAAAAAGCGTCCTCAGGTAGCCCTCGGATGTTGTTATCTGCGAGGTCCAAGGTTTGTATCTCTCGCAGCCCGTGGAGGCTACTCGGATAAAGTTCTAGAGACTTGCCGGACCCCCAGTCGGAGTTGTGGGTGTTGATGGTCAGCCTCTTGAGGTCTCGGAGACCATCAAACGCGTCTGGTGGTAGCTGCAGGATCTTACAACCCTCGACAACGAGTTCCTCTAGTTGGCTCAACTTATGGAACGCCCGGGGTGGGACGGCACTTTCAAAGAGTAGCACCTCACTACATTGCACTCTGAGGCGGGTGGTCCCCTCTGTTTGGAGAGCACTTAAGTTGTTCCCGTCACCGTTGAGTGTCCTGACGCGGCACCACACGGACACCCTCCCCGCGGCCGCCGTCTCGTTGTTATCTGAGCTCCACGAACATTGCTCCGGCGTCTCATACTTGGAGAAACTCAGGGTGGTTATGGGGGCGAGGAGGAGGTAGAACGACACAGTCACGAAGTAACAGTACCGGTTCGAGTCCCCCAACCAAAACGCAGTCCTCGTGTGTCTACAGTGACACACCATGTTTGAAAAAGGAGGGGAGGTATCTAAGTCACACGTTCACTGGTGACTTCACACGTTTCTAACACACGCAAACGTTTGCTGTCACCACAAAAAACAATTTCCACGATTATCACAAATTATAGAAACCTTTCCTAATCCACATCTATAAAAACAACTATTAATTAATATCTGTTCAATTTTTCAAATCAAGACTCTAAACACTCTCCTACTACGAAGTAATCCAAGTTCAAACAACGATACCATGATCTTATTTACACAGTTTAATAATAACCTCTTCATCCTTACCCTCTCTATTTTCCGAGCAAAAGCTCTTCTTGCGAGTTAATCGCATTTTTTTTGTATAACGGCGTTAACCAAAACGCTCACAAACACACAAACGCGCGCTCCGACACACACACACACGCAGCGTAGGGTCCCCCTTCCCTCGACGCGAAATCGCGCCAGACGACCTCGGATAGGGAAAAGCGTTTTCCTACCAAGGAAATAGATCAACACACATTAACTCACGGGTGTCTTGAGTTAGTTATAAACTTTGAAGAAACTTGTTACATTATGTTTCACTTCTACCAAAAACTGTCAACAAAATGGAAACTGAAGTTAGCGTTGAAATATGTTTTGTCATTCCAAACGCGTTCTACCATCACGACACGAAAAGCAAACAAGATACATTTTCGCTAATAATAATGAACAAAGAGGAACTTTTAAAAAAAATCAATTATAACACAGTTTTTCCGTTCAAAAGATAGAATTACGTTTTTTGGAAGTGTAATTTGGTTTTTAAATTAAACAAAAAAAAACACTATATCTTTGTAGACAAGGAAGTGTAATTTGGTTTTTAAATTAAACAAAAAAAAAACACTATATCTTTGTAGACACACGCTTTCTGAAAAATAATATATTATATTTTAACTGTTGATAATTTTACATTGGAACGGTTTTTATTTGTATCAAGTTACGCCCGTTTGCGGCTCGATAAGGTATCAATTATATTCCGATATATAACCGACCGCTTCACCGGTGCAACTGACTAGAGTAATGACGAGCGCTCCTGACTATATAGACCAGCGAGTTGATCTCCCCGGGCCGTGGTTCTCCGGGCTGCCGCCAGTCAGCAGCACTAAGCGGCGAGCAGGTCGATGCGCATGCCTCGCCAAGGGAGTATCAGCCTACCCACACCCTTTAGCCCTCTCTGTCTTCCTCAGCCTATCAAAAATCGAATCAAAGCATATTTCAAATGGTTTTTCTTGAAGATATATATATATATATATTTTTAAGGATGTTGATGTAATTCATTCTTTGGACGAATGTAATTGATTAGTTTTGTAGGTTTCGAGGCAAAAGTAAAATTGGATTAAAAGAAAGGTAGTTTAATCAACATGGTAAGAGTCACTTCCTCTTGCCATTACTTTTAATTGCACAGGGCAAGAATTTAAATAATGATTAAAATGTTATTTACCCACCGAGCGTATAAAATAAACTTGCACACATGAGCACGCAGACTAGTATGATTATCTAATATAGTTTTTTTATAAGTGAGCTGGTGATTGGGAAGGCTGATGAGCTTATGTTGGGAAGTTTAAGTTAAAATCCCAGTCGCGTATGTTATGAAGGTTTCTTCCAAAATGTTTCACAACTCTCCCTCCACGCAAATGCGGGCATGTTTCATCTACATATTACCTTCGTCACTCCTAACCCATTAGTGTAATTAAATGTGTATAGACCAGACGGGCAGTAAAACATGGGGCATAAAAAATATAAAAACTAATAAGTATTTACATACAGTACAAATTTCATATATAGGGCTTTTTCTGACTGCTTGAAAAGCTACTTGATCTACTTGGACGTATTCATATATTCAAGTTTTGTGATTTATGGCTATCACTTTTTATATATATTATTAATAACTATAAAATAAGACTAATGATACTACAAAATGTTATCACTCTTGACCACAAATAAATATTAGTAATTTATAAACTGACCTAATTTTGAAAATTTGACTGTACTACCATTTGTCTTAAGTGATTTAAAAAATCCTTGTCATGGCTTGAAGACTTACATATTAGTTATCAAAGGTATCATGTTTGAATCTGGAGTAAAATTATAATCACCAGCACATATTTCAAGATAATAAAGGTGGTATTATTATTATTATTATTATTATTAGCACCACGTCTTACTAACCGTTCGGGTTGTACGCACTTACGCTGATGTGTAATGGTAGGGTGATTGTGAGATGAAATGAAGGACCTACAGTTTAACGTGAAGGCTGATGAGCTTATGTTGGGAAGTTTGAGTTAAAATCCCAGTCGCGTATGTTATGAAGGTTTCTTCCAAAATGTTTCACAACTCTCCCTCCACGCAAATGCGGGCACGTTTCATCTACATATTGCCTTCGTCACTCCTAACCCATTAGTGTAATTAAATGTGTATAGCCCTGATGGGCAATAAAACATGGAGCATAAAAAATATAAAAACTAACACGTATTTACATACAGTACAAATTTCATATATATGGCTTTTTCTGACTGCTTGAAAAGCTACTAGATCTACTTGAACGTATTCATATCTTCAAGTTTTGTGATTTATGGCTATCACTTTTTATATATATTATTAATAACTATAAAATAAGACTAATAATACTACAAAATGTTATCACTCTTGACCAAAAATAAATATTTGTAATTTATAAACTGAACTTATTTTGAAAATTTGACTGTACTACCATTTGTCTTAAGTGATTTTAAAAATCCTTGTCATGGCTTGAAGCCTTACAGATTAGTTATCAAAGGTCTCATGTTTGAATCTGGAGCACAGATATAGAGTGGAAAGCATACACAATATGTGATAAGAAGTAAAATGATAATCACCAGCGCATAATTAAAGATACTAAAGGTGGTAATATTATTATTATTATTATTATTATTATTATTAGCACCACGTATTACTAACCGTTCGAGTTATACGATTTTTAAGTACTAATTACGCTAATTAATTAGGAATTGTGAAGGTTGAATTAGAGGAAATGAATCCGCATTTGCGTGAAGGGAGAGTGGAAAACCATTTAGTAAAAACCACATCCAGTTCACCCGACCGAGATTCGAACCTCGATCTCACCGTCCTCAGCAGTCAAGCTCAACACGACAAGCGCGTTAGCCAACTAACGCCACCGAGGCGGGTGATATAGTTATTCTTCAATATCTGTCAAGGATGTCATGGAATTTAGTGATTACTTTTTTCTCATCAATTAAAAAGTTTCTCATCTAATGCCGCTGTGCTCATGAGAGATATTCAACAGCTGTTGGTATCACCTTGTGAAAAAATTCAAACTAGGTTTCTACTGGAGCAATATTTGATTTATTTTGGACCAAAAATGGTCATATACTCCCAATTTAAATCTATTAAAAAAAATGGAAGGTACATAACAAAATAATACGGATAACGTTCAGATAATCCGCTCCTCTTACATGTAAGTCATAATCTTGAAAAATAAAATATTAAATATACTCTCTTCCCCCCACATACATTATCTTACGCTATCCCCGTCTCCGTATTTAACGTAAAAAGAACTAACTGAAATATTCTTAGCACCCATATTTAACATGTGTGAGGTGTGGGGTAAAAAGAAAGAGGGTATCATTTCCTCCGGTAACCACACACATACACCTTTTCACACTTGCAAACACACGTGGTAATCATATGTTCCCTGTCAGTCGTAGACTCTTTATTTCCTGACGGTTGAGCACGTAGATCTCGGCAGTTTTTATAAACTCATGGCTCGCGATAAAAACTCCTTAAGTAGGTATATTTATTTTATTTTAAAGTTGGCAACAATCTTACAAAGGTGTAGTAGTTCATACAGGCCTATCGTGCGAGATCGGTAGAGGTGTGTGAATGTAGGGGAATATTAGAGGTAAACGTATGATTATGTTACGTCGGTACTTTGTAACGTTTGAGAGTTATTTTTTTTAAACGCATCTCTAAAAGTGTTGGGGAAAAAGAAATAAGATCAAGAAGGAGAAGTGGACTTTTATCTAAATGGTTGAATTGGTTGAACACAATATTAGAGGAGCGTTGTTTGATTCCTGGGGCTTCAAACTAAAACAATATATCTTCTGGACCTTATTTTGGATACGAGTCAATCCTGCTATATTACAATTAACGTTATTACATAGTTTTTATTTATAAATTATAAAAAATATAATATTTTGTGTAAGGTCAATAATAATATGGAACACTAATTAATTACTTTAAGTCCACTTCTGTGACTCCGTCGTCTAAGGCGTCATTCTCGTAGTAGATTAGTTTATCAATGACGAAGAGATTGGGGTTGGGTTATAGTCCTGATTGGCTGTACTGAGAATGGTTTACCCTATATGGTTTTCCACTCTCCCTCCACTCAAATGCAGGTACACATCCTCTAAATTCAACCACTCCTCTTTTTTTACACATTAATGTTATTAGTAAATATGTGTACAAACCAAACGGGTAGTAAGACGCGGTGTTGGAAACAACAATCTTAACATATTATATACACTAATAATAGTGATTAAAGAGTACTTCATTTTTCCACTTGAAATTCCCACGTGCACGCGAAAGAACTACTGCGAGAATTATCGACCAATCGGGAACACGCTTTCAAAAAGGTTCCCCAGCCATTATTTAGATGGGAGTTGATGCTCATTACTATGAAACTAGGATACTTCTAATCGAAGTAGATTAGAAATCTTCTTGATTGCAGTACATCTGGGATCCTCCTGATTGCAGTACATCTGGGAACCTCATGATTGCAGTACATCTTTAATTCTCCTGATTGCAGTACATCTGGGATCCTCCTGATTGCAGTACATCTGGGATCCTCTTGATTGCAGTACATCTGGAAACCTTATGATCTCAGTACATCTATAGTCCTCTTGATAGCAGTACATCTGGGATCCTCCAGATTGTAGTATATTTGGAATCCTTCTGGTTGCAGTACATCTGGGATCCTCCTGATTGCAGTACATCTGGAAACCTCCTGATCTCAGTACATCTATAGTCCTCTTGATAGAAGTACATCTGGGATCCTCCAGATTGTAGTATATTTGGAATCCTTCTGGTTGCAGTACATCTGGGATCCTCCTGATTGCAGTACATCTGGAAACCTCCTGATCTCAGTACATCTATAGTCCTCTTGATAGCAGTACATCTGAGATCCTCCAGATTGTAGTATATTTGGAATCCTTCTGGTTGCAGTACATCTGGAAACCTCCTGATTTTAGTACATCTGGAAACCTCATGATCTCAGTACATTTATAATTCTCCTGATAGCAGTACATCTGGGATCCTCCTGATTGTAGTATATTTGGAATCCTCCTGCTTGCAGTACATCTGGAAACCTCATGATCTCAGTACATTTATAGTCCTCTTGATAGCAGTACATCTGGGATCCTCCTGATTGCAGTACATCTGGGATCTTCCTGATTGTAGTATATTTGGAATACTTCTGGTTGCAGTACATCTATTTGGAATCCTCCTGGTTGTAGTACATCTGGAAACCTCATGATCTCAGTACATCTATAGTCCTCTTGATAGCAGTACATCTGGGATCCTCCTGATTGCAGTACATCTGGGATCCTCTTGATTGCAGTACATCTGGAAACCTTATGATATCAGTGTATCTATAGTCCTCTTTATAGCAGTACATCTGGGATCCTCCTGATTGTAGTATATTTGGAATCCTTCTGGTTGCGGTATATCTGGAAACCTCCTGCTTTTAGTACATCTGGAAACCTTATGATCTAAGTACATCTATAGTCCTCCTGATTATAGTACATCTGGCATCCTCTAGATTGCAATGTATCTGGAATTCTCCTGATTGTAGTATATCTGGGATCATCCTGTTTGTAGTACATCTAGGATACTTCTCGTTGCAGTACATCTGGAAACCTTATGATCTCAGTAAATCTATAGTCCTCTTGATAGCAGTACATTAGGGATCCTCCTGATTGTAGTATATTTGGAATCCTCCTGATTTTAGTACATCTGGAAACCTTATGATCTCAGTACATCTATAG
>CABFOV010009522.1:0-19154 GCA_902141375.1 Timema poppense
TTATGAAGTCGGGATGGCTATGGCTCTCAGTGCTGGTTATCTTCCATTTGAAACTCCTAGGTCCTATCAAGATGCTGTTCAAAAAGATTATGGTTGGAAGGAGGCAATGCTTTGGTTGTTATTAAATGGTATATACTGTAATAAATTCAGAATTAAAAGTTAAAGGAGAAGAATGAATTTCCCTGTTTTCTCTGTCTACAGACACCATTAAAGATTAGAAACATTTTATTTGAAGCAATGGTGACTGTTTAATAAGTTGTATAGTAGCGCCTAACTCAGAAAAGTGTTTTATTTTGTTGGTCAGTTGGCCTCACTGTGTACGATACTTTTAGTGTTTGTTCTAACATGGATTTGTTTCATAACATGCATTGTATAATTGTTTCTGTCTTGAGATTGTTTACCATGACTCAAAGTTAATGTTGTATGTGAGAATAAAACAGTGACTAAATCCTATTCTAAAGTAATGTTTATAAATTGTTGACAAATGTTTGTCTTTCGAGTATTTTGTATCCCTACATTTGAGAAAACAACTTTTAAACTATATATTTGATTCCCAACAATACACATGTTTATTAGAGAGATTCAACCATTTTTGGGAATTGACCAATATTGAAGAAAGAGTATAAATTTGGTACACCAACCTAATTCTAAAAATTGGATAGTCCGAACCTACCCATGGTTCCCCATGAAACTTCTATTTAAATCAACAGTAAAAAAATAACATCTAATTCCAAGGAAATGTTTGTATTATTCAACACCTATCCAATGTTAATTTGTTTTAGTTTGTATACTCATTTTAAACCTCACTTAACAATCTTTATTAAATCACTTAGGCCTATATGCCAAAAGTCATATATAAAGTTATTTATGTAGGTATAGTAAAAGATAAAGCAAGGAACTATATACTGGAGGCAAGCGGATTCCTAGAATATGGGATGTGTTGGGCTCGGCTGTCATCACCTTTGTGTGACAATGTAATCATTTGATTTAAATCTTCAATTTTCATACTGTAGGCCTATGTGAATTTTATCGCTTTATATGGAATTATAACATGTGCATGTATGTGTTAATATGTCTCCATATTTGAGGCTATTATTGTGTAACCAACTGTTTGGATATTCATAAAAATTGTTTCGAATATTGAATATTTTGAATTTTTTTTATATCCTCTGGACTTCGAATTAAAAAAAGTTATATTGTATCAATGACGATGATGTGTAACTTTCCCGTGATGCTTTGCTTTACACCCGTGATCATGCACACTAAAATAACGACAATGAAATGTAGATTTCCCGTGATGCTTAATGCTACACCTGTGGTTTTGCACACTAAATATAACAGATATGATGTCAACATATCATGTATACCACCCATGTTTAATTATTAGGTACAGTAAACAGTTAATCTTATAAATAAAAATAAATTTAATTTATTAACAGGTGAAAGGTTAGGTTAAGCTTGGTTGAGATAATGTCATAATAACGAATATATAAACTAGCACCAACTAACAGCAATGACATCATCGGATAATGTGTAATACTCCATCACTTAGGTGAGTGAAACTTCTTGTTTAAGTTGAAAGCGTTTTTTTTTTTTTCAGATCAATTCTACATGTTTTTCTATTTTGAAAAATGTATGGCTGATATCACTATTTTAGCAATTTTAAGAAATAAAAGGCTGAGAATGGGGTGAATAAAGTGTACTATCTCCTTTTGTTTTAATTGTATAGCTAGGTTACACAAACTTAGTTAAGTTCTACAAATTTTCAAAACCTTATAAATATTATATTACTTGATTCTCTCTCTTAGCAAGTGTATAGTAATAAAAAAATATATATTTAATAAAACAAGGAAAATAGTTTTATATGCTCTATGTCAGGGGTCAATAGAGTAAAAAATATACATTTGAGCTAAAAGTTGATATTAAAGTCATTCTAAATCTGAGAATATTTCAAATTCTTTCACATAATTTTTGAGAGTGACCAAAATAACCTTGAACAGCCATAAATGGTACTGTAATGCTAACTGTATTGCCGTCTAATAAGCAAACGAAGAGTGAGGGATGCCTGTAATATATAGATCTATACAAGTGCAGGCTTAGACTCTGACAGCGAAAGCAGATCCAAGCTGTTTTATGAAACTTAGCTTTGTCTAGTAAATGTAGAAAATGTGAGCCTGCTCTTTTCCTAGGCATTCTTAGGCTTTTAGTGGAGTAGTTTTCTACTACTACTGTAGCTTTGCATGTGCTGAATACTTAAGAAGAAAAAAACCTTTCACCAATCATAATTATTTCATGAAGATGGCCTTTACTAAAGCTGTTGTAAAACTATTTGCTTAGTTCAAAATAAAATAAAAAATATTAACAGTTTTTTAGCAATGTGTCTTACTACTCATTTGGGTTATTGGCTTATGTAGACCTAATAATTAGGATTTGGTTTTAGGTATAAGGAAGATTATATTATTAGGAAGTGTATCCGCATTTGTGTTGAGGGAGAGTAGAAAACCATTTTGGAAAAACCACCCTCAGTATGCTTGACCGAGATTCGAACCTCAATCACCCCGTCATCGGCAGTCTATGCCAATGCGCGAGTAGCGTGTGAGACCACGCGACCACCAAAGCGGATATTAACAGCTAAGGTATTGATTATGTTCAACCATCAGTGTGCACTTGAAATGTCTCTTGGTCTCAGACTTAATATAAAAAAAATTGATCTTCTAATCAGAAAGCTGGAGGATCCGAGATTGCTAGTATATTTTGCATTTATTTTTGAATTAAATTTATTTCCTACAAAATGGTGGTTAATAATTTTGATTACAAAAACTTTAATCATAATAAAACAC
Organism: Timema poppense; assembly: GCA_902141375.1. Classification (NCBI taxonomy): domain Eukaryota; kingdom Metazoa; phylum Arthropoda; class Insecta; order Phasmatodea; family Timematidae; genus Timema; species Timema poppense. The sequence continues at coordinate 2,841 of CABFOV010009522.1, forward strand.
TTAAATCCATCGAACATCTGAGGGCTGAGTATGCTTGAAGTTTCAAGAAATATGAACAACTAGAGGCCTAAACAGTTACAACTTCAAAGATTTATCTTAAACTACCGGGTAATTTTTTCTTAGTAATGTTGAAGATAGATCTCAAGAAGTTCATTAAGTATTTGATTATCTCTATTCTGCTGCAGTGGAAATAAAAATCATTACAATTTAAAATGATGAACTGAAACACTCTGCCTTTTGAGACTAGTCAGTGTTCAAAGTAAGCCTATCCATGTTTCTTATGTTTCATACTATTTCTATATTTATTATGCATTTAAAATAGGCCTACCTACTTATAAGAAAAGTGGGTAATTAGTTTAATTTGAAAATACACATTTTATTTGTTTTATTTTACTTTCCGTAGAGAAGGGGAAATAAGTAACGAGGAAAGAATGAATTTAAGAAACAAGTTGGCTATCAGAGGTATGGATGATCAAAATAAAATAAACCACGAGTGATTGTGGAATATCTGATAGATTTGTAAGCCAAATGGGGCCCCAAAAAAGTTTTAAGACCCCTGCTCTATAAGAAGCTATATCTAATTCCTTATAACCACAAAATAATTATCTAAAAGTTACTGGTACTATTATATTAATGATATAATTTGGATCACAGTATAGCCTATTCATGTTGTGTATTATAATAAGAATGAATTAAGATTGTTATGTAACAAATAAAATGTACATATATTAACTACAGTAGTGTAGTAAGCCTGAAAAAATTTATGAGAAAGAGTTTATCTTACTTGAAGATTGATGTAACGATGATTGTTGTGAATATCAGTGGATAAATTTGATTTGAAAATAAATCTAAAAGCTTTGTGCAGTTACTTTTCAACACGTTTAAAGCTTACCTTAGGTGGAGAGTAAAATTCTAGCATGTAACCTCCAACAGTCTTTACTAATGCCAAACGACACTTGTCCCATTTCTGAGTTCCATCAATATTCTCACCCATGAGATAGTTAACAATCCCTTCCTTCCTGCACTCAACAACTATTTTAGATAACTTTGTCTTGGATTGTTTGTCATGTTTAGAATGTTTATCATGCTGGTGATGGGAAGAAAGCTCTACTTCATCAGAGTGTTGCTTATGGAAAAATCCCTTTCCTTTTTTAAGGCCTTTAAAGGAGAGTCTACGGAAAAAGGGTTTGTGATTTACTTTAGGAGATGGCGAATCGCCTTCATGTTCTGAATAGTCACTAAATTCTTCGTGGCTGTTGGTTCTGACAGAGTTTTGAGCGGCAGCTGCAGCATTGCCAGACCCTACTTGCACACTGCTTCCATTGAGAATTTTATCCTTGTGGTTAGAGATGTGTTTTTTAGTATATTCTGCTTCAAAGTGGTCACAGAAAAGATCAACAAATTTGCGAAGAAAATCACGATGAGATACCGTTGTCCTAGCATTCTCCGGCAAATTGAGATTTACATAAGTGCAGAACGCTTTAGCAAAGTCAGACGCTGCGATTTTTGCATGTTTATCACAAAAGTCAATCCAATTTAAACGTTCTTCAGGTTCTACTTGAACTCCTGCCATCATAAATACTTTAACATTTCCATAACAGTAATATTTAGTTTACGTTCATTACGAATGATTTTCCGCATGCCCCTTAAATAGAAATTTTAACATGTAAACACTAGATGTCTAGCATTTGTTTTCATCCTTAAAGTCAAAAACATGGTTGCCAACTCACTAGTATAGAACATTGATCTCAATATAAACACTGTATGTACATCTGTAGCTGAAATTTTCGAACTGTCGTCTGCCTACCATTGTCTAAGAGAGAGAAACCATTCGGGTATCTCTTTCTCTCTTACACCCATGCAAAGCAATGTGGCATTTTGACATCGTTCATTAATATGATTTACTATATGATAAAAATCAACGTGTGATTAGTTAAATGAAATAAATATGTTAGTAAAAGCTTTGAAGAACATAACAAAGTTTGAAACTGGTTAGTTTTTCTTTAAATAAGTTGATGTAGCCTAATATATAAATATACGATGGTTTTTGAAGGAAGCTCGCTTGTATGGCCTTATCTCGTACCAGAATCCTACACTATAATTGAGTTTAGCTAGGCTAAAAGACCTTCTAGAATGAAATTTTTACTGCCATTCTAAATGGCCATTTATCCTACAGAAATATATATTTGATAATATTCTGGTACGAAATAAAGCCTTGCAGATTGGGATTATTACTAAAAACAGGGTTTAATAGATACCGCACTTCCTACAAGCCTATAACCTAAATTATCATTTGAACGTAAGACTTCTACACAAAGTATGTCATTAAAAAATGTAATACAGTTATTAACTGACTTGTTTCAATCATTATAGTTATCAAACTACTTTCAAAAAATATGGTTTCTGAAAGCAATATACAAGATTTGAGCCAACTTCTTTTTTTTTAATGGTAGTATAATAATACTTTCAACAAACCTATAGCTTAAGTGACAGTTTGAATGTATGGTAACTACACAAAGATTGTTATTCAAACAAATGTAATCAAGTTTTAAGATACCCTATCTTAATTATCATATTTATCGAACTTAAAATATAATATCGTTTCTGAAACCAATATACAAGCCAATAACCAACTTTAAATATAAGTGTAGTCTTGGCAGACTGTAAACAACATTGATGATAACTNGATAACTAGGCACATATTTAAATATGTTACAAATTTTATTCGTATTTGTACAGTATTACCTGTAAAACAGAATTGTATATCCTTTAATGCAAATGTTTCTTCAAGAAAGTATGGTCTAATACTTCACTATTTTAAAACAATAACACTTGTATTCTTCAGAGACATGTTTTCGCTTAAGAATATTAAAAGAAACCGTTAAATCTGTCCCCCCCACAGTGAAGCATACGATAAATTTGAACGTCACGCTTTTGTCCATGGTAATATGTATGTGTATGTCCATTCATTTATATTATAGAGATCAATAGTCTAGAGCGGTGAGACACGCACCCTGACATGGATTGAATTTGTCCAGCGATACTGGCTTTTGAGTCCACAATATTGATCAATCTACCCATTTTTATAATATACTAGCATTCAATACCCAGCTTTACCTGGGACCACTTCTCCTCTATTTATTATTAAAATAATTCTTCTATACTGTAAAATAATTTATTTAAGTCTCATCCTATCTACGGGCAAAATGTATTCATCAATATTAACACACGTTTCGAAATTACCTCATCCGTAACATTGTCCTGGTACTGCCGTCTAATAAGTTTTGTATATTTTACTAAAAAGAAAAGTGTTTAGATTTTGTTTAATTTTATTTCGTGATAAAATATTCACAATATCTTTTAATATTTTAAATTTTAAACTGATGTAAAATTTCAATTATTATAAATCCATAGTTCTATAAATGAGCTCTAGCTTTTTGGATCATGTAATTAATTATCAAATAAAAAAATAGTTTAGGGGGAAAAAAAATTTAAAAGGGCAAAAATTGTAAAAATTTAAATATTTAATTTTTTAAATAAGGTTAGTAAAAAGAGAAAAAAGATTAAATTGATAAAAAGAGTAATAATGAAAAAAGTAAATCTAATAAAAATAAAAAAGGGTATGAAGGTAAAAAGAGGTTAAAACCAAATAGAAAAGTAGTGTTCTATAGGCGAGTTTTGTGATTATCCTGGTTAAGTCTTGGTATCGAGAGTTTACGACCAAGTTGTTCTGACATAGGTGGATTGCGAAACCGATTTTGAGATGTTTTTATTAAACAAAAATTACTGTTAAGGTGGAGTAGATCTAACAGCTTGTAGATGAATTTATGTAATCCTACTATATGTATTGCAATTCGATGGGAAATGAGATATTTAATTTTATTCTTAGTTAGTTTGATGCTTGTTTTGACTAGTCCTAATATTTACACAACATATCAAGCTAAACATATCTTCCAAAAATAACCTTAAGAAAACATGAAGTACGTATGAAATATTAAATAGGCCTTGATCATATAGTATTCTCTTTAGTTTATCCATAACTAAACTGTTTTAAGTACTTACTTATTGTCATGTAACTCTAGCTAGTAATTGCTGCCCATTTTAATTTACAAAAACTTAAAGTTCTTTGACTCCGAAGCTATACTCGTTTGAATCTAACATAAGAAGTTTTGCTGTTTTGAAATTATTGGCTAACATATTCTCGTCTCATTGGTCGTAACCACTAATCATCCTATTTAGTTTGGTCAAGGAAAGCGTTACCAAACCGAGCTCTGGTATCGTCTTGATCATAAACATTTCGTTAACATTGATACCAGGTCAACCGCGAAAACACGCCTTATATAAGTTAAAGCTCCTCCCTTTCCTGGGCTAAAATTTCAAAATTTGTTATGTTCAGATTTCAATCGTCTCTCCGGGAAGGTATGTTGATTTATATGTCAAACTTCCATTTTATATCATACTAAAAAAAAGTGTTATTTATATGTTTTGAAATCTTGAAGAAAACCACCTTCCCCTATTTACTACTTCTTTATTTTGGTATCTAAGTGTCAGACCTTAATGGTTGTGTTATGTTTTCATTGTTGGTTTTATTAAATGATCACAGGTTGACACATTTGTGAATATCATCTAGTTATTCCAACTGAACTGTCTGACTACACAAAATCGAGCATAAAAAAGGGAATACTGTAGAAGGCGCTCTTTGTTGTGTTTTTCAGAACCATGTCGTGATCCGAACTTTATAACAATGGACTTTGGTTGGTAAGTTAAACATTGTGTATTTTTAGCACATTTAATACATTGTATTTTAACAGATTAATATAATACAGAAATTGCTGTAATGGCCCACGTGTTCTTCCCATTGATCTCTATAATATAACTGGATGGACATCTGTGGCTGTAGTCTGCAAACCATTGTGTAAGAGAGAGAAGAAACCTTCGGGTATCTATTTTCTCCTACACCCATACAAGGCAATATGGCATTTTGACATCGTTAATTAATTAAGTTGATGTAGGTTAATATATATATATACACGATGATTTTTGAAGGTCGCTAGTTTGGAAGGCTTTATCTTTTACCTACCAGAATCCTACCCTATAGTAGTGATTAGGTATGATAAAATATCTTCTAGTCCCTGTTTAAGATTAACGTAATTAGTACTATTGAATAAAACTAAGTTCTATTTGTTCTATAAAGATGTTTAACTTAAACGCTAACTAAAAGCGTGTTTCCCATAATGGCAGAAGCCGCGAACTACACAGAACCGAAGCGTCGTACAAGCACTGCGCATAGGCAAGAGCAATAATTGAATATACAAGAGGTACGCAAATTATTCTCAATACTCCCACTAATTCAGTACCGATTTTAACACAAGATTTTTGGCTTTAGGAGCTAAATAATCAACATTCACTTAATAGTCTTTCACACAAAGTAAAGAACGAATCTTTTGAAAAAGAGATTTAGGTAGTTCTTTTGTAAAAAGTATCATTCAATTGTTCTGAAGTTGGAACATACTGAAGATCAATTACATTGTCCTTATATTTCTCTCTTACAAAAGGATATGAAACATCGATATGCTTTGTACGTTTGTGAAACACAGGATTTTGGATTTACTTTATTGCACTTTGATTATCCACATTCAAAATAGTAGCACAAATTAGTTTTTCATCGATTTCTAACAATAATTGTCTTAGCTTTATTGCTTCTTTTGTTGCACATGATGAAGCCACATATTCTGCCTCAGTTGTAGAGAAGGAGACAGATCTTTGGCGTTGACACGTCCAGGTGACCCCTAAACATTTTGAAGACATAGCCAGTCGTTGATCGTTTGGTGTCCTGGTCATTAGCGTAGTCAGCATCATAGAAACCAATTAGCGCCATGTTGATGTTGTCCCTACTGTACTTGATTCCTAAGTCACGTGTTTCCTTTAAGTATCTGAATACACGTTTTACTGCATTCCAGTGAATGTTGCCAAAGTTTGTTTGAAATCAGCCTAACAGATAGACAGCAAACATAATGTCAGGGCGTGTGGTGATTGCTGCAAACATTAGTGAGCCAATGGCTTCACAATACGGCAACTTCTCTCCAAGATTGTCATCTTTTACTTCAACAATCAATATAACACGTGGACCAGCTGGTTTTCACATCTTCCAGGTTATATTTCTTGAGTAATCTATCTATGTAGCTTTTGCAGTTAAAAAGATTGAACCATCTTTTGCATATCTTCTTATCTCCATTCAAACATAATATCCTGGATCAGTGACAGTTACATCGAAGACAAGTTTCAATTCATTTATCACCTTCGATAGGACATTCTTATCTTCCAGTAAAATGAGATTATCATCCACATAAATGACAAGAAGAACCGAGTTGTTCTATAAATTGTCACTATAAACACATTTGTCAGCTTGACATTGCTGGAAACAAAATTCTTGTATAAAGTTGTCGAACTTCCTGTTCCAACAGCGTGGAGCTTGTCTAAGTCCATAGAGAGACTTCTTTAATCTGCACACCAAATTTGTGGGTTCCATCATTACATCAGGTAGGTCCATATATAAACCTCGTCTTTCAATTCACCGTGAATAAATGCGGTTTTTACATGAAAGTGGGATATATTCATGTTTCTTACTACAGCCAAGAAAAGTAAGACACGGATTGTATCAAATCTTGTCGTTGGAGCATATGATTCTGAGAAATCAACTCTTTCAACATGTGAAAATCTCCAAGCAAATAGTATCGCTTTGTAACGTTGGATTTGCCCATTAAACACCTATTTTGATCCAATACTCTTCTTATCAGGAGGTAGCGGTTCTATCTCCTAGGTGTTATTTTTCTTTAGGGAATCAAGTTCTTCATCAATTTTTACTTTCCATTTATTTGCATCAGGACTACACAATGCATCGTTGAAAGTCAGTGATAAATCAGCTTCAACAAGATTAACTCCATACCGCAATGTTTATCGAGGGTACAATACCAGTCTTTTGGGTTCTTGGATTTTGTCATTATCATCTTCTATGTGAGTCTCGTGATCTTCAACAAGTTGAAGATCCTCGTTCTGCTCCGGTTCATCACAGCTTTCCATATTCTGGCTCTCTTGAGCAACTAAAACTGTGTTTCTTCTAGGAAGGTTTAGGTCAGCACCTTAATTAAAAATCACATTCCGAGATACTGTAATTTTCTTTGACACTGGATCAAACCGTTCGTAGTTTGTAGAGTCTCCATCATACCCGAGAAGAACGAGTTTTTGTCCTTTTGGCTCCAACTTGATACGTCTTTCCTTTGGTACAAGCAAAAATGCTTCACTGCCAAACTGCTTCCGGAGCAACACATGTACGAAACAATATTGAATACAAGATATTCGGTTCACGAATTTCACAAGCCATTAATTTTCTTCCATCGTACACTTCGGCTGAATATTTTTCTCTCGCTGCTTTTATGCCTTTCTTTGTTAGGACTTCTTCAGAAAATATATTTCTTCTTAGCTGTGGAATATACAAAACATTCGTATTTGTTAACTTGTACATCAACAAGTTTATGTATTCACACAGTACCTATGCCCTTGATTGGTATTTCCTGTTTGTTAGCGAGTGCAACATCATTATCTTTATTTATTTCTTCGAAGGTACTAAATAAATCTCACCGGTGAGTCATGTGAGTACGCTCCACTAGCCATTGTCCACCTTCCTTCACTTGATTCTGACAAAGTATTTTGATACTCCACATTGAACGCGGATTGATTACCTTTCTTTGACAACTGGTCATTACTCTTCTTGGATCTGTGGCAGGTACGAACAAAATGTCCGGTCTCGCGGCAGTTGTAGCAAACTAATTTGAGCATGTCAAATTTTTTCTGCTTGGGATCCTCTGCATTCTTCCTTGAAGCTTGTAGCCTACTATTTTGACTCGAAGTGGCGGGAAAGGCGCTTTCCTATTCTTAGGTTGATGTTCGGTTTGTTTATTCATCAAGTAACCGTGCTGTGAGGTTAGGCAATGTCTGTCTACCTTCCTCCATGGAAAACCATGTATGACAAAAGTTCCAATATCCAAACGGCAGAGTGCAAAGAATTTTTGTAATGACGGCAGTATCGTACAAAGTTACTCCGGTTTCTTTTAGCTGTGTTGCGAATTCTCGACTTTGGCCACGTGTTGTGCCACCAAATCATTAGGATTAATTTTCAACTGATGAAAATGATCGAGAATGACCATTTTACCGAATTATGATTTTTGTTGGTACACTGAGTCCAATTTATCAAGAATTTATTTCGAAGTTGTGCAGCTCTCAACTAGGGCTATCTGTGAAATTTACATCGTTGCAGTTAGCGTAACAATGCGTTATTCTTAGACCACTGTGTGAATTCTTGAGAATTTTATACACAAGGTTTTACCTCACTCCCAGAAGCGACACTAAACACGTATTTTGCTTTTAGCTCATATACCATTTGAAATTTCCACTGCTGATGATTTTTCCCATAGAATTTGAAAATTGATGCAACGTCAATCCTGTTCGACATTATTCAGATCTTTATTTATATATATATATATATATATATCAGTCGCGTCTTTAGGTTACGAAAACTGTTGAAGAAAACTTATTTATTTCGCGGAGCGAATTCCTAAGAATGAGGTTATTTCACACACAGTAGGGCATAAACTGGGCCCATAACCTATTGAATAATACTCAGTTCTATTAAATATATAAAGATGTTTAAATTAATCGCTAAATAATATAGTATTACATATAATGGCAGAAGGCGTGAACTACTCAACACCGAAGCAGCGCACAAGCACTGTGCACAGGCAATGTATCAAGGCTGTAGCCGGGGGGGAGGGGTTTGTGGGCTCAAACCCCCGGCGGAATTTTATGGACAAAATATATATGGCTTTATTTATGGTTCAAACAATATCAAAATTAAGATACAAATACAAATTAGGAGGCTGCGTTACCATAAAAAGCACTTCAGAGATATTCTAGAAGAGTTCAATATTTAGAAATTTTCCTAGACTTCGGCATTTTGGGGGTTATTTTACCATAAAAAAAGCACTTCACAGAGTTTCCAAAAGTGTTTAATATTTAGAAATTTTCCAAGCCTTCGGCATTTTGGGAGTTAATTTACTATATAAAACATTTCACAGAGCTTCAAAAAGTGTTTAATATTGAGACATTTTCCAATTCTTCGGCAGCTAAGGGGTTATTTTACCATGTAAAAAAAAATCCCTTCAGAGAGTATCTAGAACTGTTTATCATATTGGTTGGCTACAGCCTTTCAATGTATAGTTAGGTCAGAGCAATAATAGAATATACAATTGGCATGAAAATTATTCCCAATAAGTACATAAGCGTATATACTGAACAGGTGATAAAAAAAAGATAAAAAAATAGATATGTTAAATTAAATCTAAAGAAAAGTAAGAGAGACTCTTTGAAACAAGAATGGCAACAAAAAAAATATTCCCAGGTCAGTACTTATTTATGTACGGTATTTTATTTTACTTCTATTAAATAATTCAAGGTATGTTTAATTTGTTTAGTTAGCCTAAATTAAAATAGGATATTTTTATATAAAGTCTTAATCCATATATTTAAGTTATTATATTTTAATTTTTATTATTATTATTATTATTTTTGCTATACTCCCAAGCCTACCAAGATACTTCAGAAAACCATAAACTCAAGACCAATCTAACGCAATCAATTATTAAAAGTTAATCAATCATTCTTAATGTCAGTAAATAAAAATTCAATCTCATCTTTTAAAAATTAACACTTGTTAATATTTTCACTTAAGGAAAGTTTATTTAAACACAATAACAATAAAGCATGAAGAAAGATATATTTATTACAATGACAAAGTATTCTTTCACTTTAAAAATAAAGCAAAACAGCTTATAATATAATTACATTCACAAATGGACTAACTCATTTCACAAATATGAATAGCGAGTGAATAATTTAATCATTGGATTAAATAAACTGTATTATTACCATTTGTACAGTCAAAGTTCATTTGAAGCATCTAGATGAATGTAGTAGTACTGGCATAAATTAAACAAATTAAAATATAATTAATACTGAATACTGATTAGGAATTAGTAAAAAAAATGCAGTCACACAAGGAATAAAATATTGAACTGTCTGTTATTATCACAAACAACTTGTTCACATTTTGGTTTGTGACATTAAACGCTATACTTATAAATTTTTATGATAGTAATATTTATCAATATTTCCTATTTTGGAGTTAATTATCAATCCTTTTAAGTAGGAGTCTGCGAACTCCACTTTTTCAAGTCACAACGAATTAGAGAGGAATATATTAAATACTATCGATTCTGAATTTAATCTTTTTATTATTGGTTCTTTAACGCTTTCTGTGATGTTGCTAAATTAGTTTAGCTTTATATGTACTTTTATCATAGTCAACTATACTTTTTATTTAACACATCGTTACATTTAAACACAACTTGCTAGTTCACTGCTCACAAACACAATTATGACCAACATATTTTTGTACATGACATAGATTATAGATATAACAGCACTGCTCAAGGCATTAAAGTTAAGGTCTAATCACTGAACATCCCCATATCTCCCCCTTCCTGTATTCCCTCAGATTGGTGAGTAACTGAGTCTCCTAGGCGGTCGAATGGGCCGTCGTGGTTTTCTTCTGCAGCCTCATGTTTTCTTGCTCCTGTCTCCCTATTCCTGTCTTTTGGATTTGACTGCTGTGGACCTCCTAATGTCCATGAAGAGTCCCCTTGCATGTCTTGTCCTGTTCCTCCTTATGAATAGGAGAATCAGGCGGGTATGGTGTGGCCCAACGGGAATCTTTGGGATATGATGTGTTCTGACTGCTACAAGGTAATGCAGCAATAATTTGGCTCAAATGAAGTTTCACTATATCTCCTGAGCCTAGCTTCACTAAGTATAATCTTTCACCCAACCTCTTGTGAATTACAGTGTTTTCCCAAATAACTTTGTTTTGTTTAGAAACTTCGACCAAAACAATTTCCTTTACATTAAAATTGCTTTTCCTTCTTCCAGAATATCCTCGCTGTATGCCTTGCTTATAGGATACATGGGCCCTTATTTCCTCCATGCTTTGGTTGTTTTAACCATCCATTCTATTGTTTATGACATCCAACGTTGTTCACAAAGCTCTACCCACCATCAACACTGCTGGGGTCACCCCAGTGGTTGGCTGAGGGTTGTTCCTTTAATACATTAGAAACTCTGTCAAGGCCATATGAACATCTTTTCTAGCAAGAATGGCCCTCTTGATGGCTCGTTTAAGCTGGCAAACACCATTTTTCGTTTGACCATTGGTTTGTGGGAAATGTGGTGCACTTGAGCGATCTCTTCTGCAATGTAAGTCACAAAAATCAGTATATACTTTTGAAGGAACAAGTTGACTGCCATTATCTGATACCATAAGTTCTGGTAATCCAAATCGAGCAAATTGTGGCTATTGAAGTTATTGAAAACATTTGGCAAATTTATAGCCACTTATAATGAGCGTCGATTATCATCAAATAGGTTTTGCCATTTAAGGGCCCCAAAAAATTCAAGTGTATACGGCTCCAAAGCTATTCTGGCTATGGCCATGGAATAAGCTTACACCTGTCAGGGGAACCTTGTACTTTCTGGCATTAGCAACAGCCTAAAACCAAATTATCAATTTATTGCAAAGTCCTGGCCCCCAAAAGTATTAGGTTCGGATTATAGTGTTCCAAAACAGGGGTTGAGGTGAGTGCACTTTTAATTTGACTAAACACATGATTACATTCCCAGGTCCACTTCCATTGAACCCCCTTTTTAAGCAGTTCATATAACGGATTTAAGATAATAGAATCCCCCTTCAAGAATCTCCTGTAATATTCTACCATACCTAGAAATTATTTTAATTCACTGACTGATTTTGGTGTTTCTGCCTTTAGTAACTACTGGTTTGACCAGATTTTGGTCTAATTTCAATCCATCTTTCCCAACTGTATAGCCTAATATTTTTTTCAGGTTGTTGAAACATACACTTGGTTATATTAGCAGTTAATTCACATTCCCTGAGCCTAGACAGTACCATATTCAACCTTTCATTATGTTCCTCTATTGTAAGACCCCCCCTACCACAATGTCATCTTGCCAAACCACTACTCCTTCAATGCCTGCTACAACAGCTTACATGTTATGCGGAAGTCATGTCTACTTCTAAACATGGGTTAAGCGTTACTTTGTAGTCAACACATAATCTGACCGCGCCATAAGGTTTAATTAAAGGCACTATTGGTGTCCCTTATTTACTAAACTAATTGATTGGAGATATAACACCTGCATCTTGAAGCCTCTTAAGTTCTAGCTCTACAGTAGGTTTTAAAGAAAATGGAATGTTTTTTGGATTGAAAAACTTTGGTTCTGCCCCTGGCTTCAACTAAAGAGAAATTTTTGCCTTATTAAAGGTGTCTAATTTTTCGGTAAACACCTCTGGGTAGATCTGAAAGATTTTATTTTTAAGGTCAACACGTGGCATCATTAATTGGTTCACTTGACTGAACTTTAACCCAAAAACATTTATGAAGTCTCTCGCTAAGAAAAGAGGGCCCCCATTAGGTATTACATGGAAATCTATATGTTTTACCTGCCCCTTAAAAGGAACCGGAAGTGAACATCTGCCCACTGGAATTATTTGCAGCTCTTCAGTGTAGAATTTAACTATCTCATTTTTCTTTACAATTCGTAAATCCTGTAAAAGTTTCTTGTATAACCTTTCTGCAGTGGCGGCTCGTTCTAAAGGGCACAAGGGCACGTTCCCTCCCACCCAAACACCAAGTTATTCATACAAATAATTATAAGCTACAATAATAATATTTAAGCTATACAAACAAGGGAAATATTGAAATTAAAAAAACCTTTATCTAGTTTTTCTTAAAATAATTATTACAATTAAATTTGCTGCATGAGAACCTCCAAACGAAGCAACTATCTTCCCTAACGGGGCAAAGAATGTAATGTTCCCCAAGTCAAGGCAGCTAAGGGTAAGGAGAGGGAAGGGATGGGATGCTCGAACAGCTCTGCACAAGTATAAAAATGCAGTGCTATTTGAGTGCGAGTAGTGATGGGCATAATCGAATGATTTCAAGAATCGAATAATCATTCGATTCTTTGAAAAATAATTGAATGAATCGAAAGAATCATTCGAATGATTTTGAGAAGTAGTAACGAGTCGGTAATAATCGGATGTTAGCTACTTCTAAATAAAAAAGTAGTTACTAGTTGGTCGTTTTACTTTGTGCTACTATTCTCTTCACCCTGCTGTCGGATATTCCAACACGCATTCCTTTGCGTTTGTAGCTTATCAACACTTTTCGATTTTTGTATTTAGTTTCTTGTCAAAGACAAGGTACAGCCACAAGAAAATACTATACAGTGAACGCATTAGCCATATAAGTAATTCGCAATTAATATAAATACTTTTGCGTACGATTAATAATAATATAAAGAACATGCGTTTCTCTTTGTGTTTAAAAGAGTCGAAATAATTGACCCTTTAATATTGCCTAAACATAAAAAAAATTATAATCCTATTTATATATCGGGTAAGTGATAAAATACTTTCGATTTGAATATCTGAATCAATTATATGCCCCTTGAAAGCTTCACTTGAAATCAAAACACACAATTAGTCAATTACTACTCGACAAACGACGACGTAAGTTTCATGGATAATTATATTTTGTGTTATAAGAATGTACAATTATTTCAATGAATAAAATTATAATATTACCTGAATAGTACGGCCGTGCAATGTTTTATTAAATACATAAAACGTATATACGGTACTTACCCTGGTGGAAAAGCACAGGAGTATACCATAGTAAATCAAGAAAAACCATTGTTAGTTTCGTATGGTTCTTTAAGGTCCAAGGAAAACCAAAGAAATCCAGAACATTACTCATGTGTGGGCTGCTATGGATTTGTCAAGTTCTCCCAGGGACAGAGTATACCAATGGGAACCAGACATTGTCTGGAACACTTAGGGTTTGTGGTTTAAAATGGTTTTCTTTGGGAACGGGAAAATCAATGCAAACCAGACTTTGTCTGGAACACTTTGGGTCTGTGTTTCTTGATGGTATGTGCCAAACCATTGCAATCCAGACCTGGTCTGGAGTGCTCCATGTCTATGGTTATATATGGTTTTCCTTGGGACAGAACAAATCAATGCAAACCCGACATTGTCTGGAACGCTCTAGATCTGATGTTTTGTCTGGTTTTCTTTGGGACAGAACCAACCCAAGCGAACCAGACTTTGTCTGTAACACTTCGGTTATGTGGTTTGGTTTGGTTCTATTTGGGACCGAACAAACCAATGCAAAACAGACTTAGCTATGGTATTAACTGGTTTTCTGGGGGATAGGAGGAACCAAAGCCATCTAGACTTTGTCAGGAACACTCTTTATTTGTGGTTTAGTCTGGTGACAAAACAAACCAATGCAAACCGTACATTTTTTGGGCCAATTTAGAGCTGTGGTTTGGTCTGTTTTCTTTGGGGACAGAACAAACCGATGCAAATCAAACGTTGCCTGGAACAGTCTTGATCTGTGTTTTGGTTTGGGTTTCTTTGGGACAGAAGAAACCAGTGCAAACAAAACTTTGTCTGGAACACTCTTGATCTGTGGTTTGGTCTGGGTTTCTTTGGGACAGAACAAACCAGTGCAAACCAGACTTTATATGGAACACCCTTGATCTGTGATTTGGTCTGGTTTCTTATGGGACAAAACAAACAAATACAACAAATAAACTTTGTCTGGAGCACTCCAGATATTTAGTTTGGTCTGTTTTTATTTGGGACTGGACTAACCAACGCCAACCATATTTTGCCCTGAACTCTCCAGGTATGTGTTTTTGTCTGGTTCTCTTTGGGATGGGCCAAACCAATGGGGACCAGACTTAGTGTGGAATAATCCAGGTCTGTGTTATTTTAGGGTTCTTTTTACGGCATAACCAAAAAGTATTTGTCTGGAACACTCTGGGTATGTAGTTTGGTATGGTTCTCTTTAAGATGGGTTAAACCAATACAAACCAGACTTTGTCTGGGACACTCCGGGTCTGTAGTTTGGTATGGTCCTCTTTCAGATGGGCCAAATCAATGGAAACCAGACTTTGTCTGGGACACTCAGGGTATTTGTTTTGGTCTGGTTCTTTTTAATATGGGCCAAACCAATGCAAACCAGACTTTATATGGAACATTCCGGGTCTGTGGCTTATTCTGATTTTCTTTGGGATGGAAAAAGCCAATACAAACTAGACCTTGTCTGTAAAACTTTGTGACTGGTTTGTACTGGTTCTCTCTGGGATGAAACAAATTTTTTTTTGTCAATAACGCATTGTCTGGAACACTCTGGGACTGTGATATTTTCTTGTTATCACTGGGATGGAACAAACCAGTGCAAACCATACTTTGCTTGAAACACTAAGATTTTTTTTTCTAGTTTGCTCTGGAATGGGCCAAACCAATACAAACCAGACTTGGTTTTAAAAACACTGGGACTATGATCAAGTCTGGTTTTCTTTGAGGCCGAACAAACCAATGCAGACTAGATTTTGTCTGAAACATTCTGGTACTGTGGATTAGTCTGGTTCTCTTTGGGATGGAACTAACTTATACGAACCAGACTTTGTCTGTAACACTTTGGTTCTGTGGTTTAGTCTGGTTCTCTTAAGTACTGAACTAAATAATGGAAACCAAACTTTGTTTGGAACACTCTTGGACTGTAGTGTTAATGGTTCTCTCTGCGACAGGTCAAACAAATTTTAACCAGACTTTATCTGGTAAACTCTGGGACCGTATTTTTCTGATTTTCTCTGGGACGGGCCACACAATTAATACAAACCATGATTTGTTTGCAATTGTAGTTTTTTCAGTTTATCTCTGAGACAGGCCAAACCAATACGAATCAAACTTTGTCTGGAACACTCTGGGTGTGTGGTTTAGTCTGGTTCTCTGGGACGATCCAAACCAATACGAAAACGACTTGGTCTGGAACACTCTGTGGATATGGTTTGTTCTGGTTATCTCTGGGACAGCCCAAACCAACACGAGCCAGGCTTTGTCTGGAAACCTCAGGAACTGTAATTTATTTTCTGGTTTTCTCTGGGCCAGCCAAACCAATACGAACCAGACTAATTTATGAGTGCCTTTAATATTGAAAGGTGCCCTGCGGGACCTTCCACTCCTTTTACCATCGCCGCCATCTTGGTGGCGAGGGTATAAAAGCGAGGGGAGGTTCTGACTCAGGACTCAGTCGGACAGCGGGAAGAAAACCA
>CABFOV010009523.1:2377-19153 GCA_902141375.1 Timema poppense
AAAAAAAAAAAAAATCTTTTCGAAGCAAATTTAAGAAAAATAAAACCAATCAAACACTTATTATAATTTTAATTTCAAGGTTTTGATTTTTGTTTTTGTGCATTTTTTTTTTCTCAAATCATCTATACATTTTCATTTTAATAATATTACATTTTAAGATATGTGCATTCTCTTTGCTATTTAAGCTAGTACATATACAAAATTCAAAATTTATTTTGCAGGGACCAACGAGTAGAGCTAATTTAGTAAAGGCTATCATGTCAGTGGCTCATATTATGCGTTCACACTCCCTCGTAGTGGTTCATGGAACTATGACATGGGAAGAGTTAGTAGTGCTCGACCTGCTGACAGAAACAAACCGGCGCAAGGATACAGTGTGTTTGGCTGGGGTTTATTCACTTCACGACAGTGAGGTGGTTGGAATGACAGGCGCTATCAGCTCTAGTAAGATGACTGACACCAAGGAAATAGTCACTAGACTCACCCCGGGAACATTAGTCGTCATCCTTCTGGAAAATATAGGGGAAATACAAGCATTCCTTGAGGTTGCTCGAAAAATGAAAGGACTACTCTTTTTAATGGTGCTTCCCAAGCTGGACATTCATTTTTATGCAGGTAAGCACAGACACCACAAAACATGCATATCTCTTGTACATACATGAACATGCATATACTTCACTAGCATACATGAACACTCCTTTTATCCTGAGTGTTAACAGGTTTACCTTGATCACCTATACTATGGCTCTTTATTATAAGCGACACCATAGTGGAACAATTCAAGGTAAGCAAATGTCACATTTGTGCATGTACATTATAATATAATACTTTATAAACCACCACATCAATTAATAATTTATTTATTTTGTCACTGCGTTTCACTACACATTTGGGTTACACACAATCTTATTGACCTCACGACCAACTAAAAGGTTGTTTATATATTTGTCTTTCATAACCATAAATTTAATTTTCTAGGATTCTTGCTGATATACATAATATTTAATTTAATATATATTGCTTAAGATATATACTCATGCTTAAGTTAGATTGGTTATTGATGATATACTGCTTATACCATTGATATATATTTAAAAATAATTATTTTGTTTCTTTTTTTTTAGGACAAACTGTCTTTACACTTAGCCCTGTTCAGAATTTTGATGAGAAGATTCCAGAAACATTAACTGAATTAGAAGGGTGGTTATTTTCTAGAGATAGAAACGACTCATCATTCCCATTACCAATGTCTTGGCTTCGGGAATTGAAAGCAATTTCAGATAAAGAAATATTTTCTAAAAATAATGAAAATATATTTAAAAACTTGCTCACAGTGATCCCTAACAACTTTGAACATTTTATTCACAACACAAAAATGATAACAAGGAAAGTTGCAGAAAAGATACAAACCTACTTGGAAAATCATTGTGCTCAAAATACATCAGTTTCTTTGCTGGAATGTTACAACAGCCTAAATCATAGTAACGTTACGAGAGAATTAAAAAATATACTGAAGGAGGAAAACTCAAGCTTGATGCCGTCAAATGAGAAAACTATTAACAACTTCAAGCTATGGATTGGATCAGAGCACATTGGCACGTGGGATAAAGAAACAGGCTTATTGATTTATAACCCAGCTCGCATATCAAACTACCAGACTGTGTGTACCAATTTTGATTGTACGATATGTAATCAACAGAATGAGTTGTACCAGCAGAGTGAAGATTCTGTTGTTCTACAGTATCTCCAGTCTTCCTGGGCAGTTACCTTGGGTGGGTTGACCTTGTTAGGGGCATTCCTGACGGTGTTGACAGCACTCTACTTCCTTGTTGTGGCAGCTATTCCTAACAGCAATGCACTAGGTGGAACGTCTGTTCTGGGTTATATCATTTTACTTGGACTCCTCCTGCTGTTTACGGCCAATCTCAGCTTTGTACTTGCACCGACAGAATCCACATGTGGTGCACGGAGGTTCTTACCCGGACTTGCCTACAGTGTCATTTTTTCAGGAATGTTACTCAAGGTGATTACTTAGTTTCTAATTTGTCACCTGCGTTTGTTTACACACGGGCTAAGGCGTTAATCTTTTCTGGTCTGTTTTTCTGGTAACTAGGAGGCTGGGTTTGGAAGCCCTGTCAGGTGTATTGATCTTTTTATTTTTTACTTTCCTTCCACATAAATGCAGATACACTTTCTCTAAATTCTACGTTTCTTGATTCCTACATCATCCTTATAAAAATGTGATTATCCTAGACTGGTTTGGTAAAATGGTACCAAAAAAAGTATCTAAAACAACAAGAGTTATATACTTATTTTAATAAAATGATTATTTACTGTTTAAAAAACTCTTAATACATTAGCGGAGTTATTAGAGCTTAGAATCACACTAATAATGAACTAAGAATCATGTGTACTCCTCTTGTGTCTATACAACATAAACACTTGATTCAAATCAATGAAAAAATGGCACCTTGACACAGGAATTGAACCCGGGATCTTTTAATTAGTTCACCAATTGAGCTATTCAGGGATTGTTATGTGCTCAATGTCATTATTCACTCATATTTTAAGGCAGAGTTTGTGATGGATATCATCGGCTTCTAAGAGCTATCATTGATATTACAGCCACTGGTGACTTAGGTGTGGTTTTATAAATAAACACTTAAGTTTTAATCTTGTAATTTAACCCAAGATGGTCATCATAATTATTTAAAGCTTAATTCCTCAATAGTCAGGACCAGGGCTAAGGAAAGTATTGTCTTATCTTGAAATTTATAGATAATTTAAAATAACATAATCATAAATAGACATTTTTCAAATGATAAGCATATAAACAATTCAAATTGTGATATATTAAGGTTAGACGGGAGGGAAAGCAAGTAGGTTAAGAATGTTTGCAGTTTTCATACCATAACACTTTTTTAGTCAAAATGAATGAGATATTGCTTCATTAGAAAGGTTTCGTTTAATTTTCTACATATTAGCTCAATGTTTCTTGAATATTTGCTTTAAGTAAGGGTGTGGAAGTCCATTTTTCATTTCAAAGCAAACTCGAATCAAATAATATGAAATATTCTTTAAGCTGAATTGAAGTTTTAATATTTTTTGTTAGTTGTTTTATGATTGAAAAATATTATATTGTGATTACAGATTAATACACAAAAATGACTTGAAATTTTTTTATTGCACAATTGTTTGTAATATTTCGTTATAGTATGATAAATACAACTCACAAGTCAATTATTATATCAGTTTTTTTCATATAAATATTAATTTGTAATACATACAACAGCTCAGAATAAAATTAAGTGATAAAAAAAAGAGTATTTTAGCTCACAATATTTTGACTGGCGAGGCTTAGTAATTGTGAAAGCCGCTATTTTTTTCGAAGCAAAGTCGAAGCTGACATTTTTTTCGAAGTCACTCTTCCACCCCACCTTATATACATACACACAAACATATTCCCTTGTGATGTAGGTTTTCACCACATGGCGGCTGAATGCCCGAGGTGACCTCAACAAAGACACCATCAGCCGGCCTGCGAGTCTAGTCACCTTGGTTGTGGCACTGGCCTTGATACAAGCACTGATATCTGGGGGATGGCTGGTCCTTATACCCCCTCAGATATTTTTAGTTACTGTTGCCCATCCCCCCATATGGAGGTGCTACCCAGGAGGAAACTTCGAGTCGCATCTCTTATTATCCTTGATGTATGTCATTCTGCTCCTTGCCAGCACTGCTGTGGTGGCACTGTTCTGCTCTTCAAGGTAATATTACTAGACTATGCTAGGGTATAATCGGTGTTATTTCAACCATTCGCTTGTTATCTTCTACTTAAACTTTTTTTTCTAAGCACAACGTCTTACTACCTGGCTAAGCTATATTCGTATCTACTAATTACACCAGTGAGTGAGAGATGAAGATTTAATATAGATGAAGTGTGACCACATTTACATAGCAGGAAAGTGGAAAACCATTTTGATAAAACCACCCTCATTACACCCGACTGATATTTGAACCCCGATCTCCTAATCGTTGGAAGTCTAATATATTGCAGGAGTGACACCTTAGAGCATGCGGCTACCAAAGCAAGTTTTACACTTTGTTCTTGACACTTCTGACAAAACCCTGTACCAACAAAGGACACCTATAAATCAATAGCCAAATATTTTTACAGCATTTAAAGCTTTCCTAATACAAATGGGGCCATTTATAGCAAATATGTTTGTGTTTTATGCACCAAAAATTTACGGGATATGTTTTTGAATCATAATACATTTTCTGTTGTCCTGAATGGTGTTGTGAACGCACAATACAAAGTTGTAATAATATATATTGGTGGGAATGTTGAGTAAAGCAATTTTGGTAATTGAAAAGCACATTAATTGTCGGTGCAGACAGCTAGGAAATAATTAAATGTTCATTCCAATATGCCTATTGGTACAGGATACACATGAAGTACTTACTTTCACTATAAATAGTCCCATCTGTTAATAACACACCCTCATTGTTGACACAAGTCAGTGCCAATTGTCATTAGTAATCACAAAGCAAGCAACCTGGTTTTTTTCTGAACATACCCCTAGTCCAATAATCTTCATATCAACTATACATATTTACACACTTCGGTGGTTGAATGGTCTAAGGCGTCAATCTCACAAAAGAATGTCCTGCTAATGATGAGAAGATCAAGGCTTGAATCCCAGTCTGGTGTACCAATGGTGGTTTTTGCTAAATGGCGTTACACTCTCCCTCCAAGAAAATGAGGCAATCTAAGCACTATTACACTCTTGGCACCAATGTATGAAACAGAAATATAAGGAAAAGAAAATTGAACATTATATCCTGTTAGCCTCTAGTTTATTTTATAATAACACTCCCCTACTTCCGCTGATGAGTATAAACACTCACACACATTACTATTTGCACCTGGATAGTATTGACTTGCATTTAAAAATCAACTTTTTCTTGTTTTCTATTCTAGTTAGACGTATGCATCCATGGCCATTTTAATCTACACACCTGCTTCAGGGACCGAACGGTCTTAAGGCGTTACTCTTGCAATAGACTAGACTACCGATGGCAAGGAGATTGGTGTTTGAATCTATTCGGGTGCAATGAGGGTGGTTTTCTCATAAATGGTTTTTCAATCATTTCCCACACAAATTCAGTTTCACTTCCTCTAAATTCAACCTTCCTCATCCCTAACACACAGGGTACTTAGTAAATATGCATATAGCCCAGACAGGTAATAGGACATGGTGCTTAAAAAAAACTATATATATAATATACTAAAAATAATCAAATCTTCAATTACATCACTGTCATCACCATGAACAGTTTTCAGCCACTAGCCAGCTCTTTTTGGAACATAAGCTTCTCTAACGTATCCTTTTTCCTCACCCCCTCTCTTCCTCCACAATGACCCAGTATTCTTCTCTCTCCTCCACATTTCTCTGTATTTCCTTCAGCTACATGTCCCTTGATCTTCTTCTTGGCCTCCTGCCGCACATCTCAATATTAAACATTGTTATTGGTATTTAATCATCCTCCATTCTCATCACATGACTGTGCCTTTGTTAGCCTGCCCTACACTGGCTCCTACTCAACTATTCCTCTCACCCTCTTATTTCTCATCCTATCAATTATTGTCACTCCCATAGTACTTATAAGATTTTACTAAACAGGCTTGAATTCTGCTTTTATCCTGCTCCTTCATTACATCTCCTGTGCAAAGTGGCTGGTAGCTCTATTGTATTATGCTTCCACTAACCATTGGTTATTAACTTTTCCAGTTTCAAGAAACAACAACGCATGGAGGGTGAGAGCTATTTGTGCCACGAGACTCGGTGGATCTTGTTAGCATCCCTCCTAGTAGGAACAGTTTTCACCTTCTGGGGAATCGCTACTGCGGTAATTCTGCCTCCGACACAGGCTGACCTCGCCACTGCTCTAGCTCACCTGTTGGCCGCCATGGCGCTACTGCTGTGTCTCTACCTGCCCAAGATGTGCATGCACAGGCGGTTACAGTCATCGCAAGCCTCGGTTCAGTCCACGCTACCCACCATCTACGACATCTCACACTTCCAGCCACCCACTATCAAGGGACTTCAAGGTATGGTCCAATTTGGATTTGAAAGACCTTTTAGAAAATACAAACTTTTATGGCTGTCAATATTGATAGCAATCTACCATATCATTTTATTGTTAGTGTAGAATCAAGTGTGGAAAAAGCAAAAACTCCAGAGAAGGATCTGGGAAAAAGATTAATCAAAACAGTATACAATAAACAGCAGAATATAACTGATTTTTTTAAAGACGAATTAATAGATTTCAAGAAAGAATGATTGCATTTGGACTCTTATTTTGTCTGTCACTAACCCACTACTTTAAGATAAAAAAAAAGTCAGTTTTAGTGAATTCCAGACATAGTGAACAGAATATCTGAGTTTGTAGAGGTTCATTATAACCAGAGTTGACTGTAGATAGATAACAATTAAACATGACAGCTTCAGATCAAATGACTTGACATTAATACCTAAACTTTTCTAGCTCTCGGATTTAGAAATTAAAATTAAATATTAAAGGTCAAAATTGAACCGTGTGTATCTATAACTTTAATTTATTGTTCAAACTTAGGTAAAATATAATCTTTTAAAATTGATTCCTTTTATTGAATTTAGTACAAACCTATTTCCTATGTTCTCAAAAGTCATATTTTAACTAGGACAAGTTGTTTTAAATATAAAATGTTTGCTAGGAAATATTGAACATATCGAATTTCCTTCAAATGGCTGCATCTTAATGCATGGTAACACTGTGATAGTAGTATAGAAATTAACTCAATGACTCAAGCAAATTATTTTCATTGTATTTTTAAAACATAACACATATTTGCATTTGATTTATTTTAGGTAATAACACTTGAATAATAATTGCCTTCATAAACGTGTCATTAGACTATGGCTTAGGGAAGTGAGAACCTCAAAGGAATATAAGTTTTAGTAAGAGTAATATGCCTGTTATTCCATAAAACGTTGAAAATTGGAACAAACACAAATAACCAATCAGTTGGTCAAACTAAGATCAATTTGTTCACATAATTATACATTTCTGCATCAAAAGAAACAGCTTGCAGAAGATGTGGTTTTAATTTTTATTGTGTGCTACTAATTATGAGGAGTGATATAAATTTTCAGCATTCATGCCTCCTTCATCAGTGATGGATGTGCCAAGCCTAGAAGATGATGATGATGAAATGCACAGCGACCCGACCCAAATCATTCCCAGCTCCCTGTATTCACTTGATATGTTCAGTCAATCGTCCAGAAGCCAGGACGATGATGAAGAGGATGGAGATCACTGTGAACCTGGGACTAATGAGTTCACAGCACCCCTAAATCCAGCCTTGCATCTGGATAGGGACACCTACCCATTACAAGGTCAATATATGTCTTGTGTTTATTGAACCAACAACAAGGTCATTATATGTCTTATGTTTATTGAACCCATTATAAGGTCAATATATGTATTTTGTTTATTGAACTGATTACAGTGGTCGATATGTGTCTTGTGTTTATTGAACCGGTTACAGAGTCAATATATGTCTTGTATTTATTGAACCAATTACAAGGTTAATACATGTCTTGTGTTTATTGAACCAATTACAAAGTCAATATATATTCCATTCACGGTAGGAATTACTCTCTGAAAGGTCTTTTTTCCTACCAATATCCTACTATATAGTAGATTTATGGTAGGGAAAAAGGCCTTTCAGAAGTCAATTCCTACGGTGAATGGAATATATGTTTTATGTTTATTGAACCCATTATAAGGTCATTATATGTCTTGTGTTTATTGAACATGTTACATGGTCAATATATGTCTTGTATTTATTGAACCCATTACAAGGTCAATATATGTTTTGTGTGAATTGAGTAATGACCTACCTTTGGGACTGAGGAGTTAAGGGAGGCTCATATACAGTGATAAGAAATATTTTTTGGTAATAGTTGTATACTGGAATTATTTAATATAAGGGGCTCCCTTTAAAATCCTGATCGGAGATTTCATTTGAAGATCTACTTGACAATATATGACCTTTTAAAAATCTATCAATCAATAAGTTACCAACAAATGTGTTTTGAAAAATAACTCAGAAAAAAAGTTTCTTGTTATATCATAAGTGGTGTGTTTTTCATTCAAAAGACACAATCAAGATTTATTAATAAAAATAAATATCTTACTAATACTCACAGACAAAGGACATGTTCAACACATTTAAGTACTAGCTAATTTTGTTGATGTGTGCTATAATTGGTTCTCATGATTATCCTAAAATAGGCTTTTGCAGACCTTAAGCTTTCCTCACAAAATTTAACACAAAAAATCTGATAACCACAATCAGATTACAGTAGGTACTTAACTTGGCTTTTCCTAACATTCCTTTTGCATCATTTCTGGCTTGGATAGTTTTAAATTGAAAAGGGTGCAGACCTATAAAACAATCCTGTTTTTTTATCAAAAGAAGAGTGAGCATATATTGTCTTACACAATTTTTTTTGTTTTCCTTTTATTACAGAAGGAATGTCATACATGTGAAACATGAGAAGAATTCCAGCCAAATTGTTTAACTCATTTAATTGAAGTTTTGCTAGTGGAACAGATCAACATCCTCTAAAATTATAAGTGTATTTTTGTTATTTGTAAGAATATAATTATTTTTCATTGTAAATAAGAGACTGAAATATAAAAACTTTTTTTTAAACTTATTACAATAGGCAACTACTTTATTATTGTTTTTTTTCTCCTCAAATTTTGTTAAATGTAGCCTAGGTCATATATTTGCAGATCTAATACAAACAATTATTATTCATTGTAAATGAGAGATTGAAATACTAAAATATGTTTTAAAACCTTTTAAGATAGGTACCTAACTACTTTATTATTGTTTTTTTCTCCTCAAATTTTGTTAAATGTTGCCTAATCTAATAGATCTAATACAAACAATTATTATTCATTGTAATTGAGAGATTGAAATACTAGAATATGTTTTAAAACCTTTTAAGATAGGTACCTAACTACTTTATTATAGTGTTTTTTTCCCTCAAATTTTGTTAAATGTAGCCTAGGTCCTATATTTGCAGATCTAATACAAAACATTTGAAAAATAGTGTTAAATCTGCAGCAATGGTTACATAAAATATGGAAGACCTATTTAACATTAGGTGGCCCAACACATGCGTAGTGTATACCTAGAAAACCCATCAGCACGTCTAAGAACATTGTAGCATACTTTTGGATGATGGCTGGTGATTTATTTTTACCAACATAATTTTATACAGGGTGTGCCAGAGTTACTTTGGGTCATTCCGTGTCAAGTGAACCAACGAGAAAATTAAAATTTTAGGATTTTTTCTGAAGTGGTATTTAAGTTGCAGCCCTCTTAAATCTCCAAAAATTCGCAATTTTCTGCTGACATCCATTTACAAAATAAATTATTACTAAGGTTAGAAATGAGATGGAAGGCTGAGTAAAAAATTTTTGTAGCTTATTTCATAAGCTTCCATATGATATACATAACTAGTTTTGGACATTTTTTCAGTTCAAAGTCATATCATACAAATTTTGTCCTTGAATTTCTCAAAAACCTAATCTTTTAAAATTTTGAAAAAAATGACACGTGAAATTATGTATTTTAACATAATTTGTGGAAAGTTTGACCATGGGATCACAGTGGGATCATGTGTTTGTCAATTTTCTAAAAAAATAATGCAAAGGATAAACCATGACTGTGTATAAGTAAGATTGCAATTTACATTCACAATTGTCATTTCCTTTGGATAAAGATAACGATTTTTTTATTTAAGAACAGTGATATTATACTAGCATACTAAAATATGTTAAATAAGCAAGCTCACGAGGGAGGGAGGGAGGGGTTGTTGGGTGTGAGATCAGACTCTTAGGAAAACAACAAAATATGACAGATTAAGGGCATGTAAGTATTGTTTCTGTATGACTAAGCAGACTGCAGTCATGTACAAGCAAGACACTGAGGCAGCAACAAGCAACAGGTCTGGGTATCTCATGTTGAAACCTGCATAGCTTTCTGCTTGTAGAGAGAGGATCCAACAGCTAGCATCCATTGTGCCTTGACTCTCTTAAAGTGATTTGAAAAAATTCTTCTACTTCTCTGCTACACAGTTTAAAAACAAAAAAAAAATTTGCAAACATAAGCCATCATGAAAGTAAGTTTGGAATCAAGGTTCAATGGCATTTCCATGCAACATCCTATGGTAAAGAAGTATGTTATGATCTTGGGGGAGCCGTGAAAAGACTTAAAGCAAGGGCAAGTCTCCAATGACCTTATAAAGAACAAATTATGACACCATCACAGCTGTTTACATGGAGTCAGGCCCATATTGAACTCGTGGAGCTATTTTGTAAAATAGCAAACAACACAAAGAAGAAGATAAATTGCTTAATGAGCGATTTCTGGTTGTAAAACCAATACCAGGAACCCAAAAGTTCCACAGGTTCCTCCCTGTGTCAGATAAAGAGATACTGACAAAGAGTGAGCAATCAAGTTTTCTTTGTCAGGCGAAGTTTTGAAACAGTCATAAACACTAGAGAACATGAAAGGATATGTAACGTGTTAATACAACAATCAATGGTGGCTTGGTGTAGTTTTGATCAAAAACGAGACAAATGATATGGTGGAAGTGAAGTTCCTGTGCCCTGAAGGTCCTGCTCCATCCTTTACATACCCACAGGACATTTGAGACAAGATAGAAGTGCTTGTCAGCCAAATCCTGGCATTGGTGGAACCCAGATGTCCCACCGGCCGCACTTACTACATTTTCAAGGAAGAGATGGATGCAGCAACCACAACTCCTCAAAATTAGGTTACAAGGGATTGTAGAAGTTGTTAATAGGCAAGAAGGGATTGTGACAATGCTAACTTGACAAAAGGTACAATTATATATATATTTCAATAAATTTATTTTCATTTTAAGAATCATTTTTATGTTTTACCTACCTCACAACCAGCCTAGCCTACACCCCATCCCCTTCTCCTGCTAGTTTGTTTAACCTCTTTTAGCATGCCAGTATAGTATCAATTTTCTGAACTAAAAAAATAGTGATCTTTATCGCAAAGAATTGACAATTTTGAATTTAAATTACAACCTTAATTATACACTGTATTTTAAATTTATTTAGCACCACATCTTACTACCCATTCAGATTATACACCTCACTAATGGTTTATCCCTGGCATTATTTTTTTTAGAAAATTGACAAACACATGATCCCACTGTGATCCCATGATGTTAAAATACAACAGTTCATGTGTGTTTTTATTCAAAGTTTTTAAAAATTAGGTTTTTGAGAAATTCAAGGTCAAAATTTTTATGATATGACTTTGAACTGATAAAATGCCAAAAACTAGTGACGTTATATATCATATGAAAGCTTATAAAATAAACCACAACATTTTTTTACTTAGCCTTCTATCTCATCTGCTGCAGATAAAAATCCAAAAATTTGCATTTTTAACTACCTCTGAGTGTACATTAGGTGAACCAAAGTTGAAAAAAGTCCAAGAGTGTAAGGTTTAAAATTGTTAAAATATTGGATCACTTGACATGGAATGACCCCTTTTCAGTAATTACCATGTACCTTATTGCAGTTTTTCCTGAAGACATGTCCAGACACAGCTCTTCTTATCATGTGAAGAGGCATGTAGATACATGTTTTCAGCCCCTTGGAGGACATTTCCAACACCTGTTATAGGTTGAATTGCAATGAAGTACCGAACATGATATGTTACAGAACAGTAAATTATGGGACAACTGCATATGCTATACTTGCATCCCTAAAATATTTATCATGAAAAATAAACTCTATTACTATATCATATAAGGATGAATATAATTAGAGGACTTGAAATTCTCAGGAGTTAGCAGTTGGAATACAATTTGTAAAAATAAAAGGGTTCAGCCACCAAGATTGTACATAGTTTATTATTCCTGATTATGAATATAATAATAATAATAATAATAATAATAATAATAATAATAATTTAAAATTGCCTGTTACATTTATTTCACAATAAATATTTAACATCACGTAAGACTACTTATGACAATGATAGGTGATACTGAACTATATAAAAAATTGTGCTAGAAATTTACAAGATGAAGAGTTAGAATATGCATTATTTATATATCAGGCATCTACAAGAAATAATATATTGGTAAAAAAATAATTGCCAAAATATGGGATACTTGAAAAATGGCCAAGCCTCACAGACACTCCAGATACTTGAGGCAAGTTACTTTTTTTTTTATGACTGTGGCTGAACAATTGCCACCGACAGCTTTATTTCAGGTGGGGTAGCTGTTAACGATTTGTTTTAGCTCGTTCACCAGTTGAGGTATACATTTGTGCTAAAAGATCTCTGACTTATGATGACCTTGTAAATTACCCACACATTGAGTGTTTCTAGGTCAAGGATATAGTAGAAAACATGCACTGGCCATCTCCGGGAAGCAGCCCTTACAGATTACTTATAAGCTGACTATATCAATGCCATACTTTGTGGAGTTATATAACGCTACACTTTCTGGGAGCTTCTTTTCATTTGCACATATCTCAACACTTGGGTGTAGCATGCTTAATAGCAAGGTATTCTTCTATCTCTTTCCCTGGTACACAGTCAATGTAATGTCCTTTTGAGCCTTGAGATTAGTAATATTGTAAAACGGAGTTTTAGATGTCTTCACAAACACTGAGATTTCTCTCTTGGTGTAGTTTACTGGCTCTACAATGCTCGTTTCCTCTGCTTCAGTCTCTGTGCCAGCTTCAATAATGTAAAGAAAAGGATTCTAATGATATTTTGCCCTTTCTTGAGGTATGGTTGTATGAACTTCAAAATAAAATTTTCTGGCAAGAATTTCTTTGCAGGATGAATCTCGTCTTTCCTGAGATGATAATAGAATAATTCGCTGATCACTGTGCTTTTGAGAATTCTGTTACTATTCCCACTAAGCTGCTTCAAAATAAACAGTCATAAGCAATATAAACATAGATTTGTGAAAATATGACTTTACATTCCTAATAATATTGCTATTTACTGTTTAGAACTATGCAGGATTATTTTTTTAAATATGTCATTCTGCCCCTACAGCAATAAAATTGACCGCGCTTGGGTCTTATAGGTATAATGTTTCATACAACCCGTTATATTTATATATGAGAGAAGTGATTTTTGTATAACATGTAAAACCTTATTTTATGAAAAGTCATAAGGTACCAATATGTTCCCGCAACAATTACAGATGTTATGAAACAATGGATTGATTCTTAAAGCTGGTTTTCTAGTGTTAATTTAACAATCAAGATGAATTGTAGGACCTACATACTCAATTAAACTTAAGGTGCATTTATATTATGACTGTGCACACGATTCCAAACAAACTTAAACAACGCCATAAACCTAGCAAAACTCCACTTGTATTAGAGCTTGGTAGCAGTTGCTGCCATGTGAGTAAGGCATTGCCACCTTTTATGTGACCTAAGCATTGACTAAAAACCAATAATTCTAGAACTGAGTCGACCAAATTTTAGTAAAAACGTAAATATGAACAAACTATGCCTTTAATAGAGGTCAACTGTATTCACTTAAGGAATATCTTTCACGTTGTAACATTGCTCTTCCCTCCACCTAAGGCTGTCCCTTTTCCAAAGACTAACATAGAAGTTTTATTTTCATAAGTGGATGCATAGAATGTCCACCCCAGAAAGATGTGGCATTTATTGTCTCTTTTTCTTTACCAGAAGACATTGAATATGAATAAAATCTAGAACCATATGAAGCACAATTATAGAATTGAGAAAACAAATAAATGTGTCAAATGCATAAACCTACTCCACTGCTTGAAGTGATTTCAATGTGTTTTTTTATTTTTACTAAGGGTGAAGCGTAAAGAAGTGTGTATATATATATATAAAATTATTGTAGCATGTTTTTAATGTTGTAATTTATTATCTTTACATTTGCAAGCCTTATAAATTCTTACATATTATTTAGTCTTCAGTCCCAGTTTTGTCAAAAGCTAATTTGTGAATAGTAGAGCATTTATGCTCTAGTCTAGATAATAAAACCTAATAAATACTAATAACAAAATTGGTTTGTTGTGAAAACTCAGGAATATTTGAATTTCCAACCGCTTCCCCTCCCCCTTTACTTGATGGCAAAATTATTTGTGTGAGTGGGTTAAAATCCACCATTGATTAAGAAAATACATCTTTTGCAATATACATAATTGTTAGTTATAGTTGAAGTCATTATGGGAGCTATGAAGATGGGACTAAAATAAAAACATTTATCTCTACTTAGGCCCCTATTAAAAACAACACAAAATCAGCTAATGTACGAAGTATTATGAGTAGTTACCATGTTGCCAGTGCATAGTCTGGTTAAGGTTAAAGACTGATGTTACACCAGTCATCATTTGTTTGTGTTTCAAGGTTAAACTTGGGATGGAAACCCCACTCCCCTCATGCCTACATTCATAGCTCAACGTCGTCAGCTTGTCAGAGTTAGAGAAACAGAGAGTCGAGATAACATTGTGTGGCATAACTATAGGCAACAATGAAATGGCCTTGGAACAATTTCTTCCCGAGTCCGAGTATAATAATTAGTAATACAAGGGGTTGTTGCATGCGTGAAAGGGGTTGGTGACAAGTGTTGAAGAGTCAAGATGAGATCAATACAGTCTTGTCAAAAATACAATGAAACGTATTTACAGGAGAAAAATAATAATAAATAGTTTCTTTATATTATTTTTTCACTTAATTAAATCTTAAACCTTTCCCAAGCTTAAATGGAACCCCTTCAGAGGTGGGAGCCCTGTGCACCCCACCCGCTGCACCCCCATAAAGCTGGGCCTGGGAGGTGGGGGTAGGAGGCCGAGAGGATGACCAAGGGACAGATGGCTGAAGGGAGTAAGGAGGAATGTGGAGGCAAGAGGAGGGGACCAGTTCAAGTTAGAGGGAGAGATCAGAGAGGCGGTAGTGGTAGGAAAGGTGGCAGTTGAGAGGTGTGTCATGTGTGTTCCAAACAGACCCAGCCATTTGCTGGAAGCTGTTTATGATGATGATAATGTCTCTTAGTGAAATGTATTGTAACTAAATTTTGTTCTTGGAAATGTTTATAGTTTTTATATTTAATCACTGCTATTAAAATTTATTTAGCTTCTTAAAATTAGTGGGGAAAAAAATCACACTATACTAAACTATATTTAATGAGCCATAGTAGTCTCAATGATATAGTTATAAATATCGCCACTAGGAAATCTACCTAGTTCACGGGCTACCATATAGTACCAATCCCAGAAAGTAGAAGGCGCTGTGTATCGTGGAAGCCATATAGTATTGTCGTAGGCAATCTTTAGTTGTCTCTGGTAAATCCTATGATACTCTACCACTCTACTCAAGACCCTATATAAAAGTTGATCAGACTTTGAAGCTTTTTAGTTGCACGATTTGCCACTAAATGAGAAAGCGTTGTGATTGTTGTGGATAGTTGTGACGTTTTATAACAACAGTTGTTTAGATTGATAAGATTTTATTTCTGCACAATGGCTTCACATGTCAAAAATAAAAATAAGTTTCCAGATGGTTTTAAAACTGACGTGTTGACGTTTATACGCCCTCAAATTTCGAGAGATATGATTGTGAGAAAAAGAACTTTAGAAAAAAAGATAATTATAGATTTTGTGAAAAACATTTTTGGCCAAAAGTTATACTACGAGGGTGGATTTTAGCAGAGAGGGATGGAAGAATTTTGCAAAAGGAAAGTGTGCAATTGCTTTTTATAATTTAAAATTAGTTTTCTATTAATTATTTCCACATGGGTTGATCAATGTTTACAATATAAAAAAAAACTTCTGCTAGATATCAGTTACCACCACTCCTATATCGTTGGGTACTTCTGTGTTTATTTATAAATTATAACAGTGATTTTTCTACTGCCTTAACTTTAAACATTAATTATATATCAAGGTAAAACAGCTTATTTTTTAATTTGGGATGGTGCTCTAGAACTTACACAAGTAAAACACTTTTTTTTCCTCAAAACAGCCAAGATACTATAATCTAATCTAGGCCTATATAATATAATTTGATTTTGTAATAATCAGACATCTCCCTAGAATCAAAATCCAGACGAAGGACATTTATTAGCAGGCTGCAGACACTTTGGATGCACGCTTGCGCAAGTATTAGGTTGCGCAAGCGTGTGCAAGCAGCTTGCGCGTGTACTAAATGGTCACATTGGTTGCAACTAGGTGCAAGTAATCACTCCAGTGAGCTGTCAAGATGGAGTCATCGGACGAAGAAGAGTTTGTGATGGAAAATGGTGTGTTGGAATTTTTAATGATGGATGAAGAGCCTTTTAGGGACGAATGGGCTAACGATTATTTTGAGAATAGAGAGAAAGATGGAGAATATAGCGAGTTCTAAAAACTGAAATTCAGTGTATGCTGGATAATGTAGACGTGATTCTGAAATGTGTGTGTTTGTTCATAACATTCTTATTGATAGATAAGGCAGTGCAGAAGTGGATAGTTATGTTGCACAAAACCAAACACAGCTCCTTCGAGATTACCGGCCAAATGATGACTTGCGTGGATACAATAGAGCTACTGAAAAGGCAATTAAAATCAGAGATGCTTTTAAACATTACTTCAATACCAAATAACCCAAACATTG
>CABFOV010009525.1:0-12042 GCA_902141375.1 Timema poppense
CTTTATTATATTGAGTTCTAAAGATAGTACAATTTGGTCATAAAACTCATTAAATATGTAATTAAACAAGTTTAAATTACTACTTCTTATTTCATTCACCCTTTCTATATATTTTTATTTATTTTATTGTTGTTGATTTTGCTGGTACATTATTTTAAAACTGTCCTCTATTTTATCCTCGGCTTATGTACCTGTTATGGTTTTTGTAAAATTAGCTGATTATGATGTAGCCGCCGTTGGACTCATGGGTTCATTTTTGGGGGTACCGTTAAGTTGGGAAATCTTTGGTCTAAGTTATACTTTTCTCATCCTTATCCCAACAGCTTAAATCTAAGGATAGTCCGGACGATTTTAAACCAGATATGCCAATGTGTGTCTAGTGTAGCAATATATTGTGGCCGTCTAAGGAATGCATGTCAAACGTGCGGCCCGCGGACCTTATGATGAACCAACATAAAATGCGGCCTGATTCTTATTCGGAACTGCTGGTACTGTTTTTCCCCCCTAACTTGTTTGCCACTATGTCTCAATGAATATGCGGGTAATTTACCACTAAAATGATTTCTTCCTCATTCCTACCCAATAAGTGTTATTGCCATATAAATATAATATAATTTTAATTTAATTTTTGTCATGAAAAGTAACTAAGTTTGAGTTATTTTTACTTAAGGACTTGACAGGTTTTTTATTTAATGAAGCTCAATCAAAATTTTAATTTTCCGTAGTGCCCTTATTATCTAAAAATTTGGATGAACTCTAAAGCTTAGTTCATGGCCACAAGTTTCACGTTAAATTATTATCAAATCGTTCTCAAAAATTAACCAGACAAGTTCAAGACCTTCCTTAACATCTTGTTTCGCTACTGATAATATTTTCCCTCTTCCTCTGACAAGTATAAACACTCACTCCACTATTTGCTTCGGGACCGTATTGACTTGCATTTAAAAACTCACTTTTTTTTCTGGTTTTTGAGAATAGAAAGACTCCTACAGTTCTTTTTCGTGAATAAACCAAACTATAGTCTAAGTGGTATACAATTATTTTTTTAAACACGTTTACAAAAAAAAAACTACTTTAAGATCAATAAAACAATTTTATGACAATGTAAGACAACTTTTAGAACTATTTAAGAATTCATGGTTTTTGTTTAAATGTTTTAGGCCTTTATATGTAAAACCCAGCGTAAATCCACTAGCACGGGGAATCTTATCTCGAATTGCTACTACGTCACAGGTAGGTAAGGTCCTTAAGATAATGACAACTGTACCAATGTGTGCTGAAATGTATTCGACCTCTGGACCAAGTAATGTTTAGTTCTCTGTGAACAATCCCGTTAAAACTCTCCTTGGCATCTAGACAACGTTGACAACCATATCTAAAAAAACCAACTAACTCTTCCTTACAAAACAATGACTGTGAATTATGATCGGCTGAGACGTTCAACCGCCCATGACTAGACACTATTAAATATTATTTGAGAACAACTTTACATGATACTTTTATTATAAAACCGTGTTCGAGTCTGATGATAAACAAAACAGCAAACATTTATAGTGACACATTTGAAGTCAACTCGTTTTTTAGAGTGCATAAAATTAACACTTTTAATTTGACGTAGAAAATAGTTTTAAATTTTTTTCAGCGTATTTTAGGTATTCGTTCGGATAATGAGGGTGTTTTTCCTAAATGGTTTCCTAATCTTCTTTCATGCAAATAATAGTAAACTACCTCTAAAACCCTTCCTTATCCCTACCTCATTAGATCACTTATCATAATAATACTTAGCACCGCGTCTTACTACCTGTTCGGGTTATACGCTTAAGTACTAATTACGCTAATAGGCTAGGAGGAAGTAAACCCGCATTTGTCAGAAGGTAGAGTGGAAAACCATTTAGGAATACCCCCCCAGTTCACCCGAACGAGATTCGAACCTCGATCTCCCCATCCTCGGCAGTCTGGCTCAACACGAAAAAAGCACGTTAGATAACTACGCCACCGAGGCAGGCTACTTATCATAATAGTCCTACATTCGTTCAACCTGAACAGGTAGTAACAAGCGGTTATAAAACAAACTCTAATGGAATAAGGACTAGGAAGATATAACTAGGAAATGTACCTACCGCTGCATAAAGGAAGAGTGGAAAACCATCCAAGAAAAGCCACCCTTATTATGTACACCAGAGTGGGACTCGTACCCCAACCTCCCCGTCCCCGTCGATCCAGTTTAAAGATGGTGAGTGACGTGTTAGACCGCACGACCACCGATAAGTGTTTCTATATCAGTGGTGCCCAGATGCGAGCCTAAGTGCGATCTGCTTGTAGTAAATATTAGTGTTAGAAACAATCCAGCGTTTCTTACATTATAATACTTTGAATCTGTATCAGTTGAGCGCAAGCCAAAAGTAGTAGCATTTGAGAGAATGGTAGTAGCACGTAATTTGTAGATTAACTTTTTAATTGTTCTGTCATCTTATGAAAATAAGCAACGTTCTTATTCTCAAGCTTGTGGATAAACTAAGAGATACAAGGAGCGTGAACTTCTGTTTAAAAGCATTTACGGAACTTATCATTTGAAAATTTTAAAAATAAATGTAATCTTAGCTTGTAATTTAAACTTTTAATCATTTAGTTTGGATTACATGTCTGTTAAAAAACAACTAAGTCTATAAGCCAAACAACGTCCTCCAATTGCTTGTATTCTTCACCTATAAAAACTAGAAACGTCAAGATTTTTAAGTTGTGTGAGTTATCTTTGCCCAAATGTATCTAATTATCTGAGTAATTAAGGTGGTAGTGGAGAGGACGCGATAAAAGGTCAGTGATTTTGCAGTTTTCATGTCAAAACTTTTTTTGGCCAAAAATAAATAAAATATTTTTTCAGTAGAAACATAGGGTTTTAATTTCTTAACATGGTAATATCAACTGTACTGGAATATATGTCAAGGATGTCCTGGAATTTAATAACAAATGTTTATCATCATTTAAAAAATTTGCCATCTAATGCCGCTATGTTCATATGAGATATTCAACAAATGTTGATATCACCATGAGAATAATATTAAACTCAATGTTTGTACTGGAGACATGTTCTATTTATTCGGGCAAAAAGAAAAATTTACCATAAAAATGCAAAAACACTTACCTTTTCTCGTGTCCCACACACTCCCACCTTAAGTAAACACAATAAATATCCTTTTAACATATTCACTGGCAGTCGACTTTAAAACATTACACTATCGACCTCAT
Organism: Timema poppense; assembly: GCA_902141375.1. Classification (NCBI taxonomy): domain Eukaryota; kingdom Metazoa; phylum Arthropoda; class Insecta; order Phasmatodea; family Timematidae; genus Timema; species Timema poppense. Next base: position 3,247 of record CABFOV010009525.1, read on the forward strand.
GCACACCATTGTTATATATTAAAAGGGCGTTATAAACTGCTTCGGTGATCGAATGGTCTACTCCAAGGTATCACTTTCAAAATAGACTCGACTGCCGATGATGGGGAGATTATAGTTCAAATCTTAATCGGATGTACTGAGATTGGGTTTCTTCTTTATGATTGTCCACTCTACCCTACGCAAATGCGGGTACAAGTCTAAATTCAACCTCACTAATCTCTAGCACATTAACGTAATTAGTTCGGATGTGAATAGCCACCTGGACGGGTAGTGAGACGTGATCACCAAAAGAAAACATATTTTGTCAGATTGATTATTTTTTATTTGGCAGAGAAAATAATTTTACGAGTTATTCAATCCAGAAAACATAGTCTAAAGGGAACGTTTTCATTTCACTTAGCCACACTGACGAAGTTGCGGACAAAAATGTAAATGTGTAATTCTACGATGCTGAAAAACAAACGCAGAGCAGAAACGTGGTCATGTGATTAGCTATAGGTCAATTATAAGATTTCTATCTCATCGGCACGAGCTGTTCTACTAAAGTTCAACTCATCTCTACTTCGTCCGCTCTGCCTGAGATATTCGGCACAAGAGAGCCAATACAATCTCAGAACCAACCATCTCAAATCATTGCGCATGCGCTGTAGAGCTAGAAGCAAGCAGACAGTTTTGTTGGCCTTTGTGAGGAGGTTTGAAATAACCCGTTAATGGAAAGCGTGTGTATCGATGTATTAGATTGTGCCACTAGCAAGCATTATAATTTGAAAACATCCGTCATGACAATGATATAAAATATATGTTTATCCACCAGAAGATAAAATATGTTGATAATTAGCGTTTTATATTTGTGTTGTAATGCATCGTGCACAACGTGTGAATTGCTGCAACACACTAGCGAATTCTGCTCGCTCTTTTCGGTGAACATGTGAATCAAGCTTAAGTCTCGTCTTATCTGGTTTACCAGTGACGGGAGACCAGGGTTCGAATCTCAGCAAGGTGTAACGAGGCGTTCTTTCACACTCAAATATCCTGTAACTTAGGTTGACTTTCATCTGCCCTCCAGCCCCACTTGCAAAAGTGCACGCCAAGTCTTCTTACAAAATGAATAAACTAGTTATTTTAAACTCAAAATATTTTATAGCTAGCCTGTGTATACCTGAAAGTATTCTGACAGCTTCTCCGCCTACATAGCTTCGCAGTCCAGAAGCCGTCATTGTTATTACAACACCGCCCACTTGCACCATGGCTGTACACTATAATGCATCATAGTAGAATACATTGAACGAAATAGGTCGCCCGCGTTGCCTGCCAGAGCCGGAGAGAAAAGGGCGATTGGCCTGATACCATGATTAATACATCTTGGCCTGCGTGTGTGCACTGTACTAAATAATCATATTGACGCTGAGCAGATTGTATCAGTTTTAGTCGGGGGCAGAAACCCGTCCAGAAGTCACTTTCACACTGAAGAGTAGAGAATACAACGGAGGAGAATTTATTTACAGCGATGATTTATTTATTTTTCCATCTAGTATCATTATCCGTTCGCGCTGCACGTATAAGTGTTAATTACTCTAATGCGGTAGCCATGAGGAAGGTAGAATTTAAAGTAAATGTTCTCGAATTTGCTTGGAAAGAGAATGAGAACGCATTTAGGAGCTCTCACTCACAGGCAAATCAGAGCCTGACATTTGATCTGCAGGTCCACCATTGCGGGTTACAATATAGATTATTTATGTACTTAAATCCGCATCGGTGGGCACGTGGACTAATTGTCGGGCTCATATAGTTTGGTTTGCAGGTGACGGAGAAGTCAGAGTTTGAATCCACGGTGGGTTGGTGTTTTTTTCTGGAAATTTTCCAATTTACTTCTCCACAAATGCTGGTACACTTATTCTCAACTCTACCCTTTTCGTTCTTATCTCAGTAGTCTACTAAAAATGAGTGTTGTCCGGAAGGAAAATAAGAGGTGGAGATAATAATCTTACTACCCGTCCAGCGTAGTCACCTATTTACACTATGGGATAGGTAGGAATGAGGAAGAATGTCTGTCTACTGAGCAAAGGGTCTCAAGCTCGATACTTGGCCTGGCAGAAAAATGTATAATTGCTGAAATGTTGGTTCCCGCTTTCACAGTAATGAATTAACAACCATAGGATAGGATGTTGAGCATGTTCTAGATTTAAGTTAGTTTGTAAACAGTATTATGATATAATCAATATGTTCTGAAAGTGCACGTTAAATACCTCAGATAAATTAAAATGAAAACAAGTGTAAACTCACTTGCCATGGAGGTAGAATAGGAAAAAACATATATATCTGCCAAGCCGAAACTCCCTATCACAGGAAAACTCAGTTGAACGAGATTTACGTCTTGGTCCGCGTGCCCACCAGTGTTGTTTCCTTTAGTGTTGGCCACAGTATGAAGAAGAGAAAATAATAGATATGCAGACTATACAGGCTTTAAAAAGTTTCATGAGTTGAGAAACGTAAAAATATTGACAGTAAAACACGATAAAATAAATTAAATAAACGTTTTAAAAACCTGTATTTTGTTTTAGCAGTGCATCTTACTACCCATTTGGGTTACAACCTTGTGTACTATTTACGCTAATCGTTTTAGGTATGAGGAAGTTTATATTTATATGAAGTGTACACGAATTTGTGTAGAGCAAGACTGGTAAAAGTAATTGTAAAAAAAACCTCAGTACACTCGACAGAGATTCGAACTACGATCTCCTCATCATAGCCAGGCTAATCTACTGCAGGAGTAGCGCCTTAGACCATACAGCCACCAAAGGTGGTATTTGTGTTCTAATCTTTGGGTTTTATAATAAACACACACACACAAAGTTATGTTTTATTTATGTTTGCTGCTTTGATATTAGATCATGAAGGTGTTATAAAAAACTATAGATAACCTAACTAGAGATAACACGGTCTAGGTCGTCAGGTACACAGTATACTAGATAACCAGTGATGGGGAGGTTAAGGTTCAAATCTCGGTCGGATGCACTGCGAGGTGGGTTTCAGCATGTCATTTTTCACTATTGTTTTCCTGTTGGATATTTCGGAAAGTTTTGTAATTCCAGAAACTAAACTACAAAGTTGAGGTCTGCAACCAAATTGAATTATATTTTAAAATTTAGCTGAATTCAAAAATAACTGGAAGGAATGTTCAAATCTTAAAACAAAATATAAGCGCTGTATAACATATTATTTCAATCTAATTTCAAATTTGACGTCTGGTATTTATACAAAACTAAGTATACCTATTGTTTTTATTTTTACTCAAAATGGTTTAACCCATGTCATTACTTGAAAACATTAAATATATTCAATACAGGGATATAATAATTTCGTTCGTAATATGACCGTTCTTTTGGTATTCATCTAAATATTATTGAGAAATGACAACTGGACTCGATTTTCGTATCCAGGTGTCACTTTTCAACTAAATTCAGGTTAATAAAAAAATACTCTTATCGTTGAATTTCTACGACACACCACTTGTTCTACAGACGTCGTTCCAAATTCGTGGTCATGTTTAATGTTGTCAATTTCACTCGCCAAAAAAATTATATTATGATAATTTATGTAATTTCAAAAATGGAGTACCCTCCTCACATTGCCTTTATGAGTGCCGGCAGAAAGCTCAACCATTGTCAAAACTCTCCAGACAAGAGCTAATTCTACAATTTTCAGTATGTATAGATGATAGACCCTATAAACCACAACCTTGAACTGACAAGTTAGTTATTGTTGGACGGGCGTTTGTCTTGTAAGACTTTCAAGGTGTGCCAACCAGTCTCCAATAAAATTCCCCCCCTCTATTACACCAACAAAAGGAATGCGGCGTGGCCACTTCCACAGATTCTATTGAACTTGGTAGAAAGAACGACTAACTTTTCAAACCTTTTCCGTTCTTGAACACCATCATTGCTACCAAATAAAATAATAGGTATCTAGNAACTTGGTAGAAAGAACGACTAACTTTTCAAACTTTTTCCTTTCTTGAACACCATCATTGCTACCAAATAAAATAATAGGTATCTAGTCTTAGAGAATCTGTATTATTGTATTTATTTTCTAAGCTCTTTTTTACTACTTATATTGACCGTCTCTGTAGCTAAGTAGTTAGTGGTTAATCACAATTCTAGGCAACTTTGGTTCGGTTCCGGTTGATTATGAAGATATTTGCGATTTGTATATCGGTCCGTCCTGCTCTCCAATTATTACAAGGCATTAAAGGCCAGTTTCTGGCCCATTCCATTCTGGTCTAGGTAAGTGTCTTTTGTATTTAGTAAAGCACCCAGATCTTTATACTATAATGGATGGACATAAACACACCCCTTGTAAAGAACCAAACCGTGATGCTAAAGTTTGTCGTCTGCTTGCTAGCAAGGGGACATATTTACGCTAAAGTTTGTCGTCTGCTTGCTAGCGAGGGGACATATTTAACGGTTTCATTCAATGTTCTTGTACAAAAACGTGTCTCTCGCGAGTAAAAGTATATATATTTTTTTAAATAGTGAAGTATTATATCCCACTTGAATGAAACACATTTACATTAAAGGATATACAATTCAGCTTTAAAGGAAATATTTTACAAAATAAGAACAAAATCTTTGATATATTAAAATGTGTAGCTAAAGCCCATGTTGTTTACATTCTGCCAAGACTACAATATATTTAAAATTGGTTATTAGTTTATATAATAGTTTCAGAAACAATATTATATTTAAAGTCCGATAGCTAAAATGAAAAAAGGTAGCTTCAAACTTAACTACATCCGTTTGAATGACAAACTTTGTGTAGTAGTTTACATTCAAATTATCATTTAGGTTATAAGCTTGTATGAAGTATTACTATATTACAATACATCTTAGCTTGTATAACCTATTGCTTTCAAAAGTGATATTATGTTTAATATTCGATAGCTATAATGATTAAGGTAGCTTAAAACTTAATTAGTTACACGTGTTTTAATAACAAACTTGGTGTAGTAGTTTTACATTCAAACTATCATTTATGTTATATGGCTTTAGGAAGTATTACTATATTACAGTCTATTTAAAGTTGGTTCTCAGCTTGTGTATTGCTTTTAGAAACAATATTATATTTAATGTTCGATAACTATAATGAAATAATGTCATTAAAAACATGGTCACTTTTGTTGGAATGACTATTTTCGTGTAGAAGTCTTCAAACGATTATTTAGCTTATAGTCTTGTAGGAAGTATTACTACTTTAGCCTAAATAGACTTATTTAAAGAAACAAGTCATGAGCGTTGAACTTAGTTATGCTCTTCAAATCCTTTATTAACCCATTTATTTCGTTTAACTAATCATACATTGATATAGGGGCCTATCTCATATGTAGAAGTCTTCAAACAATCATTTAGCTTATAGGCTTGTAGGAAGTATTACTATTTTAGCCTAAATAGACTTATTTAAAGAAACAAGTCATGAGCGTTGAACTTAGTTATGCTCTTCAAATCCTTTATCAACCCATTTATTTCGTTTAACTAATCATACATTGATATAGGGGCCTATCTCATACATTCATAAAAATTAGCGAATGATGTCGAAATACCACATTGCCTTGTTTGTGTGGAAGAGAGAAAGAGATACCCGAAAGTTTCCTTTTCCTTCTCTCTTGCACAATGGTGTGTAGACGACAGCTCGAATATTTTTGCCGCAGATGTCCATCCAGTTATTTTATAAAGATCAATGCTAGCATCACACTTGTGACGTACTAAGTCTGACTATGAAACTGGCCCTTCGACTTGGTGTGTACTGTGTAGTATTAGTTGCAGTGCGCACTGTCTTAGGTTAAGACTACAGTAAATACAGAATACATGAACTCAATTTATTTACAACCCCAAGTATTATGACCTTATCTCTCTAAATACTTCTGACAAACTGAAGTGGTTACGACTAAATGATCTGCGGACACTACACTCCCTCAGTCTTCTACACAAGAACTTAAAAACTTCCTCAAAGCCGTACTTTGTATCCATCTTTAATATGCTTAAAAACCAGCACCAGTTTAGTTAATACACGTGCTACAAACTCTACCGTTATAAGAATCCCAAATGTGAATTTTATTCAAGTTTATTCCCAGTTGCGGCACCGCAGACGTGGAATAACCCCTCCCCTCCCTTCCCCCCTCCACACACACACAGTAAGGTACTTGAGACCAGGCTGGCTGCTTTCAACCATTCACTTATCCTTTTTTTTTAACACCGCGTCTTACTACTCATTTGGGTTATACGCTAACCATTCACTTAAAATAGTATTAACAGGCGAATCTAGTGCTTTATTCGTTTGCAAACATTTACAAATAAAACTATAATATAAATGCTGTAATGAAAGCATGAATGAATGGAAGTAAACTGTTGCATTAACCTGCCCCGTAGTGCCGTAGTGTAGGAATCAGTGCAACTGGCTACGAGCCTAAGGGTCCCAGGCTCGATTCCCGGCTGACACCATAGGCAATTTTTCCCCAAAGGGGAACTATCTCAACGGTCACAGGGTTTGGTTAGTTAGGCTTAAGCTAGGTTTACGAGATTCTACTAGTTCCACACCCTCATATTCACCATCACCATCACCTAATCTCATCGGGACAAGGAAAGAGCCTCCGCGGAAAGTATGTACGACTAGTACATTCGGGCGTTCTCTGAGCAACGGTACAATAGTACTGGCTAATTTTTCCACTACTGGGCTACGACTGATGTAGACCAGACGCGCAATATTATATTATAACTATTACAGTTACAATTTAGTCAATCATCATTATTTTTATGAAGAAATATTGTTTAGATTATACATTGCTAAGATAAGGCCAACTAGTGCTAAGATAAGGCCAACTAGCCTTAATTTCGCAAAATTAAAAATTAAAGACAATGCACAAATAAAATAAGGCGTATAGCCCGAATGGGTAGTAAGATGAGGTGATGAAAAATTATCTTTTAAATTATGTGCTGCTATTTGTGGGTAAAAATTAAATAGTAAATATCCCGATTAAAATATTTAGATTAAGTGTATCAAAATTTTTATTTTGGTGTGCATGAATTATTCTTACATAACTAATTAATTTATCTTGCAGTTTAAATAAAAATACATCAATACCTTTCAAAACAATTTAATTTGTTTGAGGATAAAATATTTATGGGATACAGGACTTATCTTACTTGATAGAACTTTTGTAAGTTTACTATTACAAGCTTTGTCAACACACAGATAGCGAGAATAAATTACCTAGCAATATAATTATAGGCCGATTAAAAAGAAGGAGATTTTTTTGAATTTACAAAAGTTACTAAAACATCAATTTGAACATATTTATAACCCGCTTAGGTGGCCACGTCGTCTAACGCGCTACTCTCGCAATAGACTAGACTGCCGATGACAGGGAAATCAAGGGTCGATCTCGGTCGGGTGAACTGAGGGTGGTTTTTCCTAAATGGTTTCTCCCTCTCCTTCACTCAAATGCGGGTAGTTTACCTCTAAAATGTTTCCTTTCTCATTCCTACCCCGTTAGAGTAATAATTATCATATAGGTTCCATGCGTATAACCTGAACCGGCAGTGAGCCCCGGTGATTAGAAAAAGAGTAATTACGAATCTTTAATCTATACGCGTATTGTGACCCACACCCCACCTCTCCCAAAACACAGCACGACCCTAAATGGGGACACGACCCCTAGGTTTGATATCACTGCCGTAAATTAAAGCAGATGTAACGTCTTGAGCTGTCAGATAACGTTCCTGGGATCTCCGACTTCAACGGGGAATTTTCGACAGGTACCCAACTCTTTTTTTTTTGTGCCCCACATCTTACTACTAGTTCGGGCTAGCTGCATAATTAAACAAATGAGGTAGAGATGAATTTTAGAGGAAATGTATTTGAATTTGCGTGGAAGGAGAGTAAATAACCATTTAGAAAAAAAGATCCTCGGTACACCCGGTCACACTCTGTACAACCTTCTGGTAACCGTCATACCAAACAGAACAAGGTCGACACTTTAGCCCGCGTGCCCACCAATGAGGGTTAGTACCTAGCCTACTTGGACGATTATGCAAGTATAAAACTTTTGCTTTACTCACATATTGTACTTGTCTGTAAATATTATTAGGATATATGCATCGGTGATAGCGCGGGCTAAGACTTAAGATATTTAATAATATTTAGCACCGCGTCTTACTACCCGTTCGGGTTATACGCTTTAAGTACTAATTACTCTAATGAATTAGGAATTGGTGAGGTTGAATTAAAGGAAGTTAATCCGCATTTGCGTGGAGGGAGAGTGGAAAACCATTTAGGGAAGACCACCCTAGTTCACCAGACCGAGATTCGAACCTCGATCTCCCCGTTCTCAGCAGTCGAGCTCAACACGACAAGCGCGTTAGCCAACTACGCCACCGAGGCGGGTAAGATATTTAAAACCCTCTATTTCTGCACAAGTGTAAATATAAATTGATGTTAAAATAGCGGTTTGGTGGAGTGTGGGGTTTCCCACACTATGGTTTTCTATCCTTTACCCACACTTAGTAGTCTATGTAGGTACAATTCCTTAAAAAAGACTTTTTCATTTCTACCCAATCAATAAACCTTAAGTATTAAACTAATTTAACAACAAAAATTCAACGACTTGATAAATTTGACTTGGAGTATTATGAAGGATTAATCCGAGGAAATGCATCAGCATTATTCCAGAGAGATAATAAAATACAGCCTAGCTAATATAGCTGGCCGGGATCAAGGGCATAGAGAGATACTTTTTTCCGGGGG
>CABFOV010009526.1:0-16180 GCA_902141375.1 Timema poppense
AGAATGTTATTTTATTTAGGTATTATTAACTTTTATTTTAATGTTTGGTTGCAAAATTAATGGGATATTTTAGACATTTTTTTAAATTCCCTGACCTTTCCTTATTGTTAGTTAAATTTCCTGACATTTCCCTGTCATCCAAAAATTCCCTGACTTTTCCAGGTTTTCCCTGTCTGTAGCCACCATGACATACCCATAGCCATCTATCCATCCATACATTACACAAGTAAAATTTTATTTACAATTCGCGTAACTACCTACATGGAAGTTATCGAGCATTTACGTCGGCTATAAGAGCCTAAGTTATTTATTCCTGCACTTCAAAGTATTTCAATCAGAGAGGTTGGCCGCACAGAACATACTCGGGGGGTGTGGACTGGCTCTGCCCCTTCTATGAGTTCTATCCCTGTGGAGGCCTAAAGGTAGGCTTTGCTACTTTTTTTTAGTGTCAAATGAATATTCACACACTTATTATGTGATGTTGGCATTCCCTTACAAGAGGTGCCACTACTTAAAGCAGGAATTGAAACAAAGATACAATCATTTAAAACAGGCAGAAATTTATTAAATAAAATTCATCTATTAGCAAATTTGACGCACACATCTTTTTAAAAATATTGTGAGATAACTTTACATCTTACAACACATTGGGGTACACACGGCCAACTTTCAAACTCTGACCTTTCCTTGGCCAGCAAATCAAGTCCACACTGAGACTGCGTGAACACTGATGAAAGTAAGGTTAGGTTGGGATGGTTTTAGTTATAAACATATTAATTATTGTGACACCCGCCTCGGTGGCGTAGTTGGCTAACGCGCTAGTCGTGTTGAGCTCTACTGCTGAGGACGGAGAGATCGAGGTTCGAATCTTGGTCGGGTGAAATGGGGGTGGTTTTTCCTAAATGGTTTTCCACTCTCCCTCCACGCAAATGCGGGTTCACTTCCTCTAATTCAACCTTCTCAATTCCTAATCCATTAGAGTAATTAGTACTTAAAGCATATAACCGAACGGGTAGTAAGACGCGGTGCTAAATATTATTAATAATTATTGTGACCTTAAATACCTCCGACGTTATTGAAATACCTACATTAGTTGTTAGGTTACCAGGTGTGATCGAGGGAACCGTATCGTACACCAAATTGGCAGAATGTTTTCACGTGATTTTGATGAGTTTTGTTTTAATTTTAAAATTGTTGACAATTTTATTACAATATTTATTTGTTGATATAAGAAGCATGCTATTATTGTTGCGTGTATTGATTATGTTGAACAAATATTTTATTTTGATATGACAAAGAGATAATTTCAAGAATCCCACCCTTTATGTGAACTATCCCCCGGGTTATATACAAGCCATTAAATAGTAAAACCTAAAATACTTGGCTAATAAACGGACAAAGATTGCCCAACTAAGGTCTTATTATTAAACTCCTACCGCCCTCGAGCCTAACAAGGGATATTCTCTCACGCCTCAAACATATAATTTAATAAGCAAGTGACAAGGTTTTAGTTGAGCTAGCAAACTGCTGTAATTTGAATTTGGCTTATTAGCCAATAAGTGTTTACTGATATAGTTCTTTCAACCTTCACATCAATTAAAATCTAAATTGCGTTGTTTTTGGTTCATATTTAATGTGTGGAGAAAAATTCCAACGAATTGCCCAGAATTCGAACTTTTACAACTGAGATCAAGTGCAATATGAGTCTAACACCTTAGACCTCTAGTGCAAGAGATAAATTAAGGTAAGGGGATTCATAAAATACATTGTGAGGCAAGTACCGGCTTACTAAGGATCGGTCAATAAATCTTATTCATATAATAAATTCTTACACTTGTGATAAGATCTGTATCATTTTCGCTTGAAAACTAGATAAAATAAACACTGTTAATAAAGCAATTTGCAAAATTTATTTTTATAGAGATTAACTATCAAGTGTGTTATCGAAATTGGTCTGAGCTATTCCATAATTTATATCCACAATAAAAATAAACTAACCGTTTATTACCAACATTTGAGATCCACATACAACCAACTATTAATTAGTTGGAGAGAATATCATAGAGAGCAGTATTGTAGTTAATAAATACTGTTAAAATATACTCAAATCATGGATAACTGCATCAAAGCAAGCAGGACTACAAGTTGACTCTCCTCTTGTTTCCCTTGCCACACAGTGAATGACCTTCTCTCGTCTTTCATCGTTTACAGAATTGGAAAAAAAAACAACAGCTGTATCACCATGACCCTCCTCGTTTTTTCAGTGGAACTTTATTTTTGAAAAAGCCCTCCATGAGATTTATATTTTGGTGATACCAACTCTTGTTTATACTGTGACATTCCTCCTTTTTCCCCTGTACTCTTCATGTATGTTGCTTACAACTTTGATTATGGTTTGGGCTATTAACAATTAGCATAAAGCCCACAGTTTCTTATAACTAAACATTTTAGCTGAATAACTTAGTAGTAATAAATACATACGGTACCTATTAAATTAGACCTAAAATAGTGAAATACATAGTAGATGCTGAAAGTTACACAATAGACCTAATGGGTTGGATAGCAATAAGATATAATAAGTATGGTTTTTATAGGTATACTGACAGTGAAAACATTATCTTTAATAAATTTGAGGGAGGAGAATTTTTTTAGACTGTAATATAAACTGTTCAAATATTCTTCGATATTAGAACTGCTTGGCACTTGCAAACCTATTTCGTGAATAATGAATCTATGTGTTTCAAGAACATTATTAAATTTACAAAATAAACAATGAAAAACAAATATACTATAGATGAAATGGTCAAGAGCTAGGAGCCTAAGACTCCAACCACTATACACAGGTGTCATTGGCAGTCTAGTCTATTTTAAGAGTGACACCTTAGTGCAACCACCGAAGCAAGTCTTAGTTATTATTACCTTGAATTATAGTGTCACTATCAAATTCGCTGTCTAGTCCTTTTATAAATATGGTTCGGTCCAAAACCGGGTCCTTAATTAAATCAAGTACATCACCCCCAATTTTGAAAACTTCGTGTTTGTTGTGGAACGACACTTTTATTGTCTTATTTTTCAAATTGTTATATTTTGACTTCAGATATGAAACTGATCTCAGACTAGGTCAACTTAGCCATTAAATTCACAACAGAGTTTTAGCTACATTTGCTACCAAGTTACCGCGCTGGTTTGTTTATTTTCAACAGGTTGTTTGCCAGTGGTATATAACTAAAACTTGTCAACTCCACTTTTTCATTTCGTTCATGAACGAGTCTAAATTGTTAGGATAGTGTTTTAGTTTGTTGAGCTATAATTAATATTTTCAAAAACTGTTAGAATCAATTATGTGCTAGAAGACTTAATTTTAACCATGAGAAGAAGAATTTGATTTTTATAAGCAATTTTAATAAGAAGAAGGCAGTAATTGAAATTGACTTTGGTGCTAGGCACGTTATAGAATAAACCCGCTTGGAAAAGGCAAGCCAAGGAATGCACCTTCAAAACTTTATTGTTTATTTTCTTATGCCTAACAGGCAGAAATGGAGTTATTTTGAAATAACTTGTATCCTAAGATAAAAAATAATAATTTAGAAGTGACTATAAAAATAGCCTACAAACATAGTTAAATGCCTAATGAACAAACATTTAATTTTAAAAGTTTTTATTTTTTATAATGTAATGGGTTTGCCAAGGAGTAGGTCTACCATAAGAATTCCCATATAGTTTGTCAATGTCTCTCAGCTTAACACTTTTTATAACATTCCCTTTGTGTAACAGTTCAGGTTGTATATAATGAACAGACTGATTATGTCACTAACTTGTCCTTACCAATGTCACTTCTATCAAATGTGTCAACCCTAACCATAAAGTTTTATTTGCTTTGGTTTAAACATACAACAATTCACCTAAGAGGGTTGAACTTGAAGTGCAATTTGTCTGGCAAATTTTGAATCTCTGCTACAGTGGTTTTCCAGTCGTAAACTGGACGTACAAGATAACCTAGTTTTATCAGGGATTAATGGTCTGAAAAACTCTCCTCATATACTTTTGGTTGAATAATATTGTCCCTTTTCTTGATTTCTTTCTCCGTAAAAGTAAAAACTATACATGGTGGCATAAATGAATGACCATGTACAGGAATAATCAATCTATACACAAATTTGGCATCATGTGGAGCATTTGAAATCATTCCAACCAAATTTATGTTTTTATGTTGGCCTTAAGCCGTAGCGAATAACCTTATCTTTTTTTACAGCTGTATCCAGTACCCTGTTGTTTAAAATATTATACAGAGTATTGACAATTTCATTGGGCCCTTTGGGCCTCTCAGCTTCAGTCCAACAATATGTAAACACGTTGACTTTCGTAAGATTATCTTTTGATGACAACTCAACAACAATAAAATTGTATGTACTATTGTATGCTATAGTAGACCGACAGATTGAGTATTTAAGGTAAGACATTATTTTTATGACACGTGTTCTAGTATCATCTACAGAACGGTGTGCTCTCAAACATGTTATTGTATAGGGTTCCGGATCCCAGTCTATCAAGGGCGATCCATGTTTTTAAGTAGAAGATAAGATACATATGGTATCAAAAGCCTGGTCCTTGTTGGGGATATGATTTTTTTTTTAGCCCCACGTCTTACTGCCCATTCGGGTTATACGCATATGTGCTAGTTACATTAATGTGTTAGGGTTAGTAAGGTTTAATTTAGAGAAAGTGTACCCGCCTTTTCGTGGAGGAAGAGTGGAAAATAATTTAGAAGAAACACTATCATTACACCCATCAGAGATCGAACCACGCTCTTTCCATCTATGGCAGCCTAGTTATTGCACGAATAGTGCCTTAGACCATGCGGCCACCAAAGTAGGTGATGTAGCAATATTCCTCAGGCTAAAGACTCGTTCGTAATCTGCTCAACTGTATGGTATGAATTCCATGTAATTCATCCACCCACTCAGTTCTTCAGGAACCTGGCGACTCTTATCAAGGTTGTCGCGAAAAACATATTTTAAATTTTGATACGTTTGGCTTAAATGTCTTGCAAAGTTATTTCCTTCCTTCACGTTCTCCATATCCTCCCGGCACATAAGAGGACAAATGATCACATCCAATCACATTGAGTTCATCCAAGAGTGCCTCATATCCAGTTTTTTCTTATGACGCCGACGTGGACTCATGACTGGATATCATCGTAAACAATCGTTGCTTTAGACTGTTTACCACACTTGACGAAAGTTGTGGATTAATGGAAGAAGTATTTGGGTTATTAATTAAAGGAATAGAACCATATATTTTTCCTTTATTGCTATTTTGGCCTCCAGAACTCGTGCGCCAAGCTTATATTTTAGGGATTCAATTATTAGAATGCATTGCCTAATTATTATTCGTATAGACAACAGCTGTGGTATTTCTGTGTTGCAGGCTTTCAAAGAGCATATGATACATTTCTGCTAAAATGTCATACATTATAGCCAAATCAAGTAAGAACTGTCTACATGACAATCGCTTCGATATGCCATTACATGTCTGTAGGCCTACATTAAAAATTACTTGTCTTTAATATATTACAAATACTCCTTTTTATGCACCTCATATATATGTCTGATTATCCTGAATTTCAGACCTACACTTTAATTACTTGGGCTTAACAATGGCACGGGAGAATCTTAAAATAGCAAGTTTTATCCTATTATCTGTAATTAATTATTTGAAATAATTGAATTACTGTTTATATGTTTATAATATACCCTTGTTAAAATAGTGCAATACAATTCCGATAGTTGAAGGACATTAAGGTGTGTTCTTCCGGGGTTTATTGTACGACAGTGTATTTGGCAGAATTTATTGACCGGCCATAGTGGTCCACGAATCTTGATGTTCCCGCTGTGCACTTGCTCAGCCGCGATTCCGCTTTGTCACAACGCGATAGAAGTCGAGAGCTTCTTGACCATTAGTTCCCATATGGGAAACCACCGTGTGTCACTTCTGCGTGTGTCCTCTTTATTCTCATGATCTCATCATAGACAGTTTCCAGCTTCTGGCCGGATCACTTTAGTAAAATGCCTCCATCTTACTTTATCCTTCCACCATTCTTCCCCCTTTAGTCGCCACCATTCTTATCCTCTCACTCGCATACGTTCTGTTATCTTTTCCTCCTATCTCTTTCTTGGCCTCCCTTGAGGTTTCGTGATATGCTCTTCCAATTCACAATAGGTCATGTGCAATGAAACATTTTCTCAGGACGTTATTAGATTTGACCCTATTTTATAATATTAACTATAGTTGGACTATGATAGTGATAATATTCTGTTAACTGAAAACTAAATGTGTCCATGAAAGGTCCTCCCATATTAATTCTGTTCTAATGTCACACGAGAAGCGATTGTTTGAAACAATCAGAAAGTAGTTTTCATTTATTTGATTTTAGTTTAGTTCTGTGCTTTATGATCTGTGACTAATCTATGGTTTACTAAATCATTTGTAATTATTTTAGAAAGGTACAAGTGCACTAAAATATAGTGGATTAAAACAGTTCACTTCAATGTTGTTTTTTTACCAAACTATCAATTTATTATACATTTTTATTTTTTATTTAATATTCTTGTTAGTCATCTGTGAACTTGGCAAATGGTGATTATTCTTGTTTATTCGTCGTCTTCTGACAACACAGCAAATGGTGATTTAGCTCCAGTTGGGACGAAGAACAGCCCTCGGGAACTGGAATAAAAATATCCGAACTTAGAATTATTTACATAAGTACGGTATGTACTCATTATTTTAAAGTCTAAAGATTATATTTTATATTATAGTGTAACTATACAATATCTGCTACCTATTGGAAGTATAGTTTTACTTATGTTGGATATAATAATTACATAAAACAAAATTTTACATTTGGTTTAACTTAGTCAACGTTTTACAGTTACAAAATATTAATAAATCAATAAAACTGTTTTAAATATGTCACAATTTAAAAAGATTATGAAACAGTTTGAAATAGTTTATTTTCAAGTTATGAAAAAATAATTTACACTAACAACAAACTATGTTACAAGCCTATAACCCGAACGGTTAATAAGACGCGGGGATTTAAAAAAAACTATGTCATAGTAATTCTTCTATGATAAAATATGTTTTGTAGTATATGTTTTATTTTTAAAATAAAATACATTTACTTTAGTTGATTTAACATTCAATTATTTATTTTGCCTTTCTGTTTATCATAATTGAACACAGCCTACGCCATTAAATTTATACTGGAAGAGCCGGCTGAAGTACTTTACATTTTTTAAGCAAAAAGATTATCAATATCAAGGAATAAGATACTTAGCATGTGTTCATATGCTTGGGCTATCTTTGTTCCGGTTGTTGGGATTGGTCACACTGTATGTTTCAAGGCTACAAGCTTTCCCTTTACCAACGTTCAAACCTTGAAGTTAATGGTGTTGTCGAGTACAATTTTCGTTGCAGAAGGACACAAGATTTTATATTTTGTCTATTTAAGATGAATGCCCTTACCTTTGGTTTATGTTGTCCCCCATGATTATTTTGAAGTTCTTTTCACACTCGCCATCTTCGAAAGTAGACCAACTTTCGCACTGCCATCCCACGATTGGTTGTACCCCTATAATGGACTCCGCCCAAATGTCTATCACTCGTAGGTGGCTGCATAATCCTGATATTTTATTGGCAGCATTAAGAATATAGTGGATATGAAACCAACATATTTGAAGTAATCACCAGGAAAGGCCAGTCATTTGCCAATAAAATCACAATATAAACAAGAAAACCTATCTAGAAAATTATACAGTTCAAATTCGTTAATTGAAACTGAATGTAAGCTTCACTCAGACAATATTTTTAAGTGGCCTACCTAACTTAAATTAACCTTGATAAAGTTTTTATGGTGTTCAGAAAGTATTTCTTACCTGTTGCTTTCTCCATCCTAGCCGAACAACCAGGCTGTGAAGTACCATCATTGACCCATACGTCTACAGTGCTCAACATTTCCTTAGAACCTAATCTCTTCGCATTTGTGTGCACGGCAAGTACGAAAATGCCATCTTCAGAGTCGAGTTTGTTTTTGTTGGGGGTAGAATTGTAATCATACATAGGTCCAGCTGGATCCAGTCCTATAGTCAAGCAATAACATTTAGTTTAGCCACAGATCACTAACGTTTCTTGTGAAATAGTCATTTTAGCCGCATAAACGCACTGGCCAAGGACGATTTTAAATTCTTCCTCTAGACCAGTGGTTCTCAATCCTGTATTGTTTATGGCACACTATTATTTGTTGTGAGTTCTCGAGACACACTGAACATGCAATTTGGCGGCAGTCCATGGAAGACTCGGACATGCGCATGCGCAGAGATACTTCTGTAATTGAACAGGAAATGCACATGTGTTTGTCCTTTAATCAACCACTAATTAAAATGTTGTGTAAGAAAAGAAAATCCCAAGTTCCTCATTAATTATTCCACTACTTGATTATAAGCCATTATATTATATCAAATATGTTCAAGTTCTCTCTAGCATTTTTCTCTCGTTCTTGTTAAATTTTTTAGATGAATGAAACTACTTGCAATCCATTTATTTAATTTTATCAACAGTAACATTACGGTAGGTGACCTGGTGGTCTAGGGGTAAGGTGTCAGACTTCTATGTTGAGGGTCCGGGGTCCAATCCTCGGTCCTGGCACAGATTTATCTGATTACCAAACCCTTCCTTCACCTCTGACAAGACATCTTGTGAATGTGGGGAATGCCAGGCCTCCACCGTGGTTCGGATTCCACGTTAAACTGTAGGTCCTCCATTTAATCTCACAATCACCCTACCATTACACATTAGCGTAAGTGCGTATAACCCGAATGGGTAGTAAGACGTGGTGGTAATAATAATAATAATAATAATAATAATAATAACGAGAATTTCAAGGCACACTGGTGTGTCATGCCACATCCTTTGAGAACCACTGCTCTAGACCATTATTTCGTCCATGCACAATTCATATCTAGTAGCGAATAGTGCAGCCTATCATAATTCAAATTGTGTTTAAACTTCTTACGCACTATGTGCTACGCACTATTTGTTATTGGCTATGCCTTATACATAAACATAAGCCCAGTCTAAGTTATATATTTTTAAACATAAAACTAACCTAATGGGGTGGTGCTTGTAATATCAAATCAAATAAGATTATTATTTGGTTCTGATTTTATTAGTAAGCCTACCTCTTACCCACAGAATAAAAAAATATAATATTTCCACTTTATTTCAGTCATATTTACACAGGTATTTATTAATGAAAAGATAATACTTTAGAATGAGAAAATTGCTATTAAATTTAAATAAAAGCAAGATTAATTATTTAAATCTAGAAAAATTAAATTGAAATAAAAAATGACTAAACAGATTTTTGAAGTTAAAATATTGGCCCATCTAAAATACAGTAACACAAGACAAATAAAAATCAAACTAAAAGGCCAGAATAGGAATAATGATTAAAGCCGTCAAAATTATAGATGAAGGCTATAAACTCCGTAGAAACAATATGAAATATATTAACAATATTATTAAAAATATAAAATAAAATGTATTGAGAAAATGAATTTACTTTTATTGGATCATACGAAACAATAAAAAATATCAAGTAAGTATATTAATGATAGAAAATTAAAATATTTTATAAGCAAGTAAGAAAATATAATACTAAATTGTAATAAAAGTTATTAGAGATACAATGAACACGATTGTTACTTGATTTAAAATAAATCAAGATAAAAGTTAAACATGCAGTGAGAGAGTAAAATGTTGTTAAGTTGATTAAATAATGTATTAAAACTTTATTTATATTTAATATTATAATGCTTATCTGAAGAAATTACAGTCACTGGTTCCTTGGCGTATAATGTGATTTATTGAACAACTAGTAGATTTTCATTTTCGACATTTTATGGAACTTTTAATACCATCGTCAATAAAAACCACATAACAGAAATAAAAATAAAGAAACTCAACTTTAGGTAAGGAAATTATGAAGAAAATTGAGATAAACAAATTAACTATTGAAGCAAAACACTTATGTTTTAAAATTAAACTATGGGTATTTTGTGTAACAGTATGATGTTTAACTAAATGTGTGTGATATTGAGTTTAGAGTATTTATTATAGATTGAGAAATGTTAGAAAAGAAAGAAATGTTCGAGAATGTTCTAAACCATTTTTAGTACGTTCTCTTAAATGTTGTAGTTATTCACTATAAAATAAAGAAAATTCGGTAATAACTAACAAATATGGCTGCCACTAATCGGTTTTGATATGAATAAAACCGTTTGCTGTGTAAGGTACCCCGCATTATTATTGTCTAGAGTCTCTACTTGAATTACCAATGACTGCTACGACTTAATTCCAAGGGCTGTCTATGATAAAATCCATAGATAATACATATAATGCTAACGTCAAACAATTTTACGGATTGCGCATTATTTTTAATTTTAATTTATTAACGCTATTATTGAAAGTAGTGTGTTTTAAATTTGTGCACGTTAAGCGCTTTATACTATTTGCTATTAATGTGTGTTATGTGTTAAAACAGCTCTAGTCTTATGTTTAAGACAGTCAAACTTTTTATCTATCTTTGAGAGTTTATTATAAAATAAATTCTATATATATATATATATATTGTTTGAGTATTGCAAACTAAGGCAAGGAGGAAGGTAAATGCTACAGAAGCTCTCAGGCCTAGAAAAAACTTGTTTCACCTGTGATCATGCCAACTCGGGACTTGGTGACCCTGTCTCCAACGATCCCCACTGTATGTCCGCCTAGACTGTGCCCGACACAATTGACCCTGGAGAGGTCAAGACCGTTGTCAGCCAGATGGTCCAGCAGCTGGGCAGTTCTTGCCCCTACGATCTCAGTATCTGCCTTGGATTCAGGGTACATATTGCTCTGAGCCAGAGAGTGCCAGTCCACGATGATGACGTTGCAATCACTCTTGGACACGTACGCTGAGAATGAAAATGACCGAATAATTTGACTATGTCAATATATACTTATGAGAGGTACACAATAATACATCTATCAATTAAAGTTTACATATTTTTCTATTGTTTGGGTTAGACTGTTTCCTGTTTTTTTTCTTCTACCCTTTCTTAATCCTTCCCACCTTCCTTAACCTTTCCTTAGCTCTGGAGGCAACAAGGACTTACCTGGGCCATTCTAGGCCTATTGTATTTCTATTGTTTGGTGGGTTAAGACTTCCCGCCATGTGTATTGCTTTCCCGCCGAGTGTCGCTGGCGCGGTTTTTAGCTCTGCCGATTTTAGTCAGTAGTGTGCGCTGAGGCACGTTAGAGGCAGAAGTGAGGTAAGGTTCCGTGAATTTTTACCAGGAAGCTGACCAGTCTCTTTTATTCGTGTGGGTGTTGATGAAGAGGACTGCTCCAAGAAATTACCAATCAGACAACATAAAGTGAAGGTGAGTTGCCTCTACCCATTCCCATTCCACAATACATTTCATTTGTCCGTGATCGTAACACTGGTCTTGCAGAAGTTTTTTATTTTGGACCATCCGGGCCAAGGATACGTGTTTCAGTGTTCCTTGGTGTTTAGTTGTGTTAGGGTGGATAAAGCAACTTATTTGTCCGTTTGGTTTATTTCTTCTATCTTTTGTTCGCGTCGTATTTCGGCCATGCGGGATCAGTTGGATTAGTGACGTCATCAGTTTGATATATCGTTCAAGAGTTACAGATCAGTCGCTGACATATCGATTGTGTATCAATGTAATGGTGATCGAGTCTTGTAATAAGTTCGATATTGTTCGAGAGTCGGGATGTAATCAATGACCGTGTTTTGACTGTTTCTCTACGTTTGTATTTAGTTCCTGTTTGTTTACATTAATTTTGTGTTAAGTTTCTATCATCATGTTGCATGCACAGCTGGAAGCTAGGTTGAAGGTGATAACTGGCCGGGTGAATAGACTTTACAAGCTATCAGAACAAGTTCAAAGTGACCCCACCAAATTATAGCTATTTAAGGCACATTGTTCGCGACTTGGAACATTTAAGGAGGGATTTTGATCACATTGAGTCAGGAGTCGCGGCAAACCAATATAAAAGGAACTTTGATGTTGAAGCTGATTGAAGACTTTGGCTTGACCTACTACTAGGTGGTGACCTGGTGGTCTAGGGGTAAGGTGTCAGACTTCTGTGCTGGGGTCCGGGGTTCAATCCCAGGTCCAGGCAAAGATTTATCTGATTACCAAACCCTTCCTTCACCTCTGACAAGACATCTTGTGAATGTGAGGAATGCCAGGCCTCCACCGTGGTTCGGATTCCACGTTAAACTGTAGGTCCTTCATTTCATCTCACAATCACCCTACCATTACACATTAGCGTAAGTGCGTATAACCCGAACGGGTAGTAAGACGCGGTGCTAATAATAATAATACTACTAGGTTAAGGAGATTTATGTAAGGATTACTAAGACTTCCAACGTAGGAAATGGTCTAGCAACCACCCTGAAGTATTAAAGAGGATACCAAATGAACATAATGAAGTTACCCTCATGTTTGAAGAAGATGGAGATCAAGTAATTAAGATATTAGGGTTGGAATGGGACCCCACATCAGATTCATTCTCTTATCATGTACATCCCTCTGAGGTTACAGTAACAAAGAGGGCAGTTCTCTCAAATATTGCTAGGATATTTGATCCTGTGGGGTGGCTATCTCCAGTGGTGTTCCGGGCTAAGGCATTCATGCAGACTTTGTGGACCCAAAGACTTTATTGGGATGAACCACTTCCACCAGAGCTCGGATAAGGGTGGCAAAGGCTTTGCTCAAACTTTCATGTTCTTACACATGCCAAGATCAACAGATTCATATCAACCAGTGATGCTATTAATTGTCGGCTTCATGGATTTTGTGACGCGTCTATCCAGGGATATGCAGCAGTCGTATATCTTCGAACAACTACGGGTAGTGGAAAAATTTAAGTATACAACCTTATCACCAAGTCAAGAGTAGCTCCAGTCAAGAGTTTATCTCTTCCTACGCTTGAGCTTTGTGGGGCTCAGCTCCTAGCCACACCTTTGGAGTGGGTGCAGCAAAACCTTGAACAACGATTACAGGTGTCAACTGTGTATACATGGTCAGATTCTTCCATTGTCTTGGCATGGATTCAAGCGTCGCCACATCTTTTGAAAATATTGGTGGCTAACAGAGTAGCACAAATTCAAGCAGCAGTACCAGCATAACATTGGAGATATGTACCAACTAATTCAAATCCGGCTGCCTGTGAATCCAGAAGCCTACATCCTGAAGAGTTGACAAATTTTCACATTGGGTGGACAGGACCAGAGTGTCTGAAACAACCCATTAGTAATTGACCCAAGCTCCCCGATGTGAATTGCCAGGTAGAGTTGCCTGAATTAAAGGTTGTAAAGGTTATCAGTCTATTAGCAGAAGTGAATACTTGGTGGGATGACCTGCTCAAACACTTCTCATCATGGGTAAAGTTGCAACAAGTCATCGCATTTCTATCACGGTATATTCAGAACTTCAAAGTGAAGAAGCAATATCTTTCTTTATAAAAGCCCATTGTTGTCCAAGTAGCTCAAGACGGCCCGAATGCTATGTATAAAACAAGTTCAACAAAATACGTTTGAGTCAGAACTTGAAGAAATAAAGAATACGGGGAATTTTCACGCCGCGTGAGGGGCCTAAGCCCGTTTCTTGACCAGGAGGGTCTATTAAGGGTAGGAGATCACTTGCGACACTCTTCAATGAGGTATGATACAAAACATACTATTTTGTTGCAGAAAAATATTCACATCACCGATATAATTGTTGATAACTACCACATATCTCCCTTTCATGCTGGACTTCGAGCAACCCACTCACTCATTCGAGGCCAGTACTAGATTCTCTCAGCACGCACTGTTATAAAGACCCGGATCTTCAAGTGTATGAGATGTTTTCGATTTAAGGCACCTGCTCTCCAACCATTCAAGGGGGACCTCCCAGCGATGCTTATGCAGCAATCAAGACCATTTGTTCGGGTTGGAGTGGATTATGGAGAACCCTTCCAGATAAAATCATCTGAATTGAGGAATTCTAAGGTGCTCAAGGCTTATTTATGTTTGTGTGCGTGACAACTAAGGCAGTGCACCTTGAGGTGGTATCAGATCTAAGCACAAGGGCCTTTCTTGATGCCGTTCTTCGGCTTATTTCCCGTTGGGATAAGAGTTAAGAACTTTATAGTGACTGTGGCACAAACTTTGTAGATGTCAATCGTCATATTACAGAACTACAAAGGCGTCTTTAATACCCTACCGAAACCAAAGTAGTAACAGATAAACTTTCTGTCCAG
Organism: Timema poppense; assembly: GCA_902141375.1. NCBI lineage: Eukaryota > Metazoa > Arthropoda > Insecta > Phasmatodea > Timematidae > Timema > Timema poppense. Next base: position 14,377 of record CABFOV010009526.1, read on the forward strand.
GGCATAATTTGGCATTTCGAACCCACCTTCAGCTCCACATTTTGGTGTGCTACGGGAGGCTGGTATCAAGTCGGCAAAAACTCGCCTAAAAAGAGTGGTGGGTGATCAGACACTTATCTGTGAAAGGCTCTCCACACTTTTCATTCAAATTGAAGCAGTGCTAAACTACATATATCTCTGTGCTCTCTCTGTGATTCCGTATGACCTTGATCCATTGACATCAGGACATTTCATAGTGGGTCATCCTCTCACCAGCCCATTCGAGGAGATCGTAATGGAGCTACCTATCAACCGGTTGAATCGCTGACAGTTGATACAAGTACCTTTGGTAAAGATGGTCAACGGAATATATCCATACTCTCCAACAATGACAAGAATGGACTACAAACAAGCTCAATTTACAAGAGGGACAGTTAGCCTTGATAAAGCAAGACACTATTCCCCCACTCAGGTAGCCGATCTGAAGAGTAGAAGAGGTGCACCCTGGAAGGGATGGGATAGCGAGAGTCGTAAGTGTCCACACCAAGCACGGGACCCTCAAACGACCGGTTGTCAAATTATGTCCAATTCCTAAACAATAGGAGGGATACGTTATTCTGTAAATATTATTATGTACATATAGTTTGTTGTTCTTAAAAACTCACTTAGTTTTTGGTGGGTTGGTATGTTTGTATATTTTTCTATTGTTGACGTTAAGACTCTTTCATGTTTTTTTCCTTACCCTTTCTTAGCCCTTCCCACCTTCCTTAACCTTTCCTTACGCTTGGAGGCAACAAGGACCTACCTGGACCATTATAGGCCTATCGTATTTCTATAGTTTGGCGGGCTAAGATTTCCCGCCAATTGTCGCTGGTGCAGTTTTTAGCTCTGCCGATTTTAGTCAGTAGTGCGCGCTGAGGCACGTTAGAGGCAGACGTGAGGTTAAGTTCCGTGAAATTTCACCTGGAAGCTGTCCAGTCTCTTTTATTCGTGTGTTAATGAAGAAGACTGTTCCAAGACACTACCAATCAGAAAACATAAAGTGAAGGGGAGTTGCCTCTACCCATTCCTATTTCACCACACAGTCCATTTGTCCGTGTTCGTAACAATGGTCCTCAAGAGGTTTCTTTTCGTTTATCCTTCATTGTGAATTACGTTACAACCATTTTTTTTAATATGGATTTATATAGCCTACTTAAAAAAAAGGTTTTGCTTGATTCAAAATATGGAATATTAAAACAAATTAAATTAAATGCACGTAGAAAGTATGCATAGTGAAACTCGAAAAAGAAAGTTTTAAATAAGCAAGGTTTTTTAAAAAAAGGAGTAATTTATGTTACATTACTATGGGTTTTCACTTATTCAGTTTTATATTTTGATGTTATTTACCATTTTTTATTTGAGACAAAGTATCTCTGTTACCATGCCAGCCGTGAATAAGGACCTTCGTGTCCAGTTTTGTGTCAACAGCCGCAAGAGAAGATTTACTATTCAGGTCCAGTGTGACAGGAGTGCTGGGATTATCCCTGGAACAACAACAGTTTCGTCACCATTCGAGAGTTGCCTCACTTTGAACAAGACGTGCCCGCCACCAATAACTATTTGTGCGTAAGAATGACCTACAAAAGAGATACCCTCGTGCCCAAAACGAGGATGGTTGGGCCTCGAGTCTTCTTCTGACGAGCCTGTTGGGTCTAATATTTATTTGTAACCAAACATATTAGAATTTTTTAGTCAATTTCAATAGGGCATAGAATAATATTTAACTAGGACAAACGACAACCATGACATTGTAACACGGAACGTCTTGAAGGGGTGAAGAGGG
>CABFOV010009527.1:3818-19137 GCA_902141375.1 Timema poppense
TCCCCCCCCCCCTCCCCCCGTCACCAAAGACAATTTATAGGCACGCCACTATTATATTGAATAGCTTTCATATAAACACTTCATGGCTCACACATCTAATTTTTTTAATCTATGAAAAGAGCCCCAGATTAATAATATTCTTCTTTGTCGATCCACTAAAGAACTTTTATAAATTACTATCTTTTTTAAAAAACTTTCATTAACAAAATTTATCTCATAGAACATGCCCTAAGGCTTTATCAAAAAAATTGTGAAATCTGAAAGTTTAACCTGTACATCCAAATAAATTTTTTTAAATACGAGTATACAGTATGTAGGCATAAACTCCACACTTGGGCTATAGAATGATTGTGTTGTTTTAAAGTAAATTTTCTGAACAAATTTTTAAAAGTTTAGCGGTCCATTAGAAGAAAATTAATAATACATAATATGTTATTAAAGGTGGTATCACATCTGTTCGTATATATTTAATAAAATAAATATTTTTCTTTTATAAAAGTAATATGACAATGTAATACCACCTTAAGGCATTTTGTGTTTCTCTGCCAAACCAATGCAAGCAATCAATATATTTGTCTTATACTTGAGTCTATAGTGTCCAAATTTGAAAAGAAAAAAAAAGATTAGGATAACTATTCAGCTATTTATCAAATAATGTTTTCCTTAAATATGGAAATAACAGAAATAATCAAAATAAGTCTGTAATTACTGGTATCACACTTATCACTTGTACGAAAAGGTATCGTAGCTATATATATATATATATATCAGTTTTTACAACAATTTAAAATGTCAAATGGCAATTCCCCAGTCTACTTAGTTCATTGATAAAATATAGGACATAGATTTATACCCTTTTTTACTAACCTTAAATTTTGAACCAGTATTCAGACTTTAAAATGTATATATCAACCACCAGAGGATGTGCTTTGTTCTTGATCATTGTATAAATAATATGTTCAAACGACCTTATATTACAATTCCTGAAAACCAATATAAAACAAGCTCATTCGTATAAAATATTTGAGATCTCAACATACAGCTGTTATTTACTTAATAGTGTGATACTTTACCAGGGCCTACTCGCCTAATAGACGGACCTAGACATTATACACTATTCTTTATGTTAAAAATGATGTAGCACAATACAAATTGTAAATGAATATTTATCAGTTTATGTCAGAAAATTGAGAAACTATTTACACAATATTAGTTTTGACTTTTGAACAGAACGTTTTGTTATTAGCTGCATTGCTGCAGACTCACCATATGTCTTTGGATTTTAAAATTCCCCCATGTGAACCACTTTTGTGTACCCGCCCATTTCTTTACCAAATTCAGAGGTACCTACATAAAAAATAAAATTATATATAATATATAAACATATTTCTCATTTAAAGCTTCTTATTTAATAAATTAATTTGTATTTAATTTCTTCAAACTAATTTTTTTCAAATCTCTATTTTATTGCTCCTGACCTGACTTTTAACTAATTTTAAAAAATTAGTGAAAATTCTAAAATTCCTGCCTTGAGGTGCACACGTTTGTGCACATGGGTTATTAATTTTCAAATTTCAGTTCTCTGCGTGTTGTAGATACAAGCAATTCACATGTCAGACAAACAAACTTCTTAATATAGAAATAATATGCAGTAGATGTGGATCATAGAATATGTATAGCTTATAATCCTCACATTATGCACCAACCGCTTTGAGGGTACAAAGTTGATGGTTAACTATATATGGGAGTATGCAAATTTAAAAAAAAATGTTGAATACCACTATTTTAGGTCATTTTTAGAGTTTTTAGAGAAAGAGTGATTTCTCAAGTAAAAATTATTGGAATTACTGCCTTCTATTTCAGGTTTATGTAAACACTCTTTTATTTTCAAGAACGAGAATGTTTGGCTATAAATGTTGGCAGCATTTAACAATAAAATAAATATTGAATAAAATAATATTCATAGCCGGTCTTTGTCACACATTTTATTTCTTATTTTTACACGTAGTAATTACTGAAAATCTTATTGTGTGACTGCAGAACTTTGTGCTTATAAAATGGTTGTATTACACTTTGATAAAAAAGAAGACATTGAAGAGGCAATCAGGTTTGATCCAAAGAGAAAAGAAAGCTTTCCTCCCTTTGATTATATAAAATTAATTTTAGTGACTTTATTTGGAAATATAAACCAAGGTCTGGTACAACTTTTTTTTTTGTACAAAGCCAGAATATTGATAAACTCTCAAAGGTCAATAGATTGTAGTTAACCACAAATTGTTGCCGTAATTTATATTAATTTAATATAGCCTACTTATTCTAGACTTAAATCTAATTATGAACTTATCTATAAAATATGTTAATATATTTCTCCTTCCCAAACCAAACAAATTGATGTTCTAAGAATAGTCCTACTCCAACTACATAATCATTAAAACGTCATGACTATCGTAAATTTTTAAAAAGTCAAGTAATATTATCTGCAGCTATCAATTTTTATAGGTAACATTAGGCCTAGTATTCCGAATTGTTCTTCCTACCAAAGTCGTCCTGTTTTTTTTCTGTGATTTTAGGTCCAATGATTTAGCAGTCCTTCATTTTTATGCCACTTGGGCGGAGCAAAATGAATTAATGACTGAAGTTTTCGAGGAACTTTCCAAACAACAACACTTACAGGTAAGTTGAGGTAATAAAAAAACTAATACACACAGATACTGGATGGTTTATCTTATTATTAATAATAAAATGAAGAACTTGTTGTGAGAATTGGGTGATATCTGCTGCACGCAGAGGGCTGGCATTTTAATATTTTAGTAGCCCATGTGCACCTAAAGCCAGAATTTTAAAATGTTGACCAAAGTTTATTTCAATCTAGGCCCTAAATTATAAACCAAGTCGGAAGCAATATTTTTTTTTCTCTCTCTTTGCTTGAAGCAAAGCATTGCCTGGGATAACCACATATAATAAATTGTGAAGTCACCTCGGGCAATGCCGGGTTCTTATGCTAGTGATAACTAAAATAATTTCTTTTTTTTTTGTGACTTGGCGGTCTAGGGGTAAGGTGTCAGACTTCTATGCTGGCGGCCGGGATTCAATCCTCGGTCCCGGCACAGATTTATCTGATTACCAAACCCTTCCTTCACCTCTGACAATACATCTTGTGAATNTCAGAATGTAAAGTTTATGAAATGCGTGGCCGAAGACCTCCCGGAAGTTTCAATAAAACACAATATTGCCGCGGTACCTACATTTGTTTTGTTCAAGAAGGGCTCTGTTGTTGACAGAGTGGATGGGGCAGACGCCCCAAGTCTCACAAAGAAAATCAACCAACAGGTAAAACTTGTGAATAATTTTTAAACTACACAGCACGACACATATTTACTGTTAAAGTGCAGCTCCTCAGCCTTAACTCCTCAGTATAAATAGTACATGAGTGTACAGCACGAACGGGTTTTAAGGAGTGGTTCTAAAAAAACTGAGTAGGGATGCTTGAATCCCTCGAATCCTATGGTGTTTGATAGATTCGAACAAAATTGTATTAATATAATGATTAATTTACTAAAAAGTTATTCTCTTTGTTGTTTAACGTAATCGACATGACAAACTTTTTTTAAATATTTTCACTTTAACTAAAATTGTTCCTTTTTTAAATATTTAAATTTGTATTCGTGAAATATAGAATTCGACCCATCTCCAGTAGAAACCTTACTTTGACAAGTTACACTATGGTGTAGCTAATGAGATAGGGCAATCTTCTGTAATCAGTTAAGATAAGCTTGCTGCTGAAAATATCAGATGTGTTCAAAGTGGCACCCGCCTCGGTGGCGTAGTTGGCTAACGCGCTTGTCCTGTTGAGCTCGGCTGCTGAGGATGGGGAGATCGGGTTTCGAATCTCTGTCGGGTGAACTGGGGGTGGTTTTTCCTAAATGGTTTTCCACTCTCCCTCCACGCAAATGCGGGTTCCCTTCCTCTAATTCAACCTTCCCAATTCCTAAGCCATTAGAGTAATTAGTACTTAAAGCGTATAACCCAAACTGGTAGTAAGACGCGGTGCTAAATAAAATTCAAAGTGGCAGTTAAAAACTATTTGTAAAATAATTCTCGATTTGATTTTATTCTTATTCGTAAGGCCTCCAAGGTATCATTCCTCGCACCCAAACCGGCGCTCCAATCAGACGAGGAGAGCTTGAAAACACGGCTCAAGAACCTTATCAACGCCGCTCCAGTTATGTTGTTCATGAAAGGCAGCGCTCTAGAACCGAGATGCGGTTTCAGCAAGACGATCATAGCTATATTAGAGGAGTTGGACATGGACTACAAGACGTTCGACATCTTGAGCGATGAAACTGTTCGGCAAGGATTGAAAACGTACTCGGACTGGCCTACATATCCTCAGGTAGAATATTTGTCATTTCTTAGTTTATTACTATTAAAATAAATTGTTTTTATTCTACGTTGGTGTCGCTCTCTCTTTCTTCCCATCAATCTTGACCATGGCTGTGGAGTCTTAAGCAATTTTGAGTTCAGTCGGAGTTGGAGTCGGTAAAGTTGCACTGACTCCAACTCTGGCTTCAAAATAAAAACTTGTAGTACTCTATTATAACAATATTTTATACTTTTTTTTTTAATTATTTTAGAAAAAAAATTTGTGATTTGGATTGAAAAATTTATTCAAATATAGATTCACGATGCCAAAGAAATTTTCCATGAAGTAATCTGTATGGGAGCATTTTACTGCATTAGATTTGTTAGTACTAACTAATATACTTTAAAGCCATTTATGAAGGAGTCAAGAGTCTTAAGGCCACAGCTCTGATCTTGACCTTTAAAACCTGAAGTGGAGGTGACCTGGCGGTCTAGGGGTAAGGTGTCAGACTTCTGTGCTGGCGGCTGGGGTTCAATCCTCGGTCCCGGCACAGATTTATCTGATTACCAAACCCTTCCTTCACCTCTGGCAAGACATCTTGTGAATGTGGGGAATGCCAGGCCTCCACCGTGGTTCGGATCCCACGTTAAACTGTAGGTCCTCCATTTCATCTCACAATCACCCTACCATTTCACATTAGCGTAAGTGCGTATAACCCGAACGGGTAGTAAAACGCGGTGCTAATAATAATAATAAAACCTGAAGTGATTGATGTGATTAATTTACTTAGATGGCTTGCCTCAGCATCAAAGTGTCATTTTCAATATATCTTAAAATAATTTATTCATAATAAATTAATTTTTTTTAAAAGTGGCGTATGTTAAGTATAGTGTTACCTGTAAGTAAATGCGAGGGTCACAATCAACCTAACCTCAAGTGTCCAGTACGAAATATTTAGTGCGCTGCATCGTGTATGACGTCATTAATTTGTAACACATTTACAGGATTAAACTATTGCACTACAGAAATTAGGTCACCCCCAACTGAAATCGAATCCCGATATCCCCGTCTTCAGTAGTCTAGTCTATCGCAAGAATAGCGCCTTAGACCCTGCAGCCGCCAAATTTTGAGTATTCAGATATTAAAGAATTTTGCGGTATTTTGTTGTTTAACGTTTGTGTGAACATTTTGCACAATAGGTTGTGAGTATTAAATGTTGCAGACGCTGTACTTGTAATCATTCTTAGTTTTAATCCAATCACACCCCTCCAACCTTTGTCTATTTGTTACAGTTGTATGTGAAGGGGGAACTTATTGGTGGACTAGATATTGTCAAGGAGATGAAAGAAAATGGAGAACTGGAAAAATTGCTTCCGAAAAAACAATCTTTAGATGAAAGGTAAGGTGAAGTCACATTTTGGGGGACCTTTAAGGAAAAAAATTTGTGTCTAACATTGGTAACATTTTACTATATTATAAGTATAATTTTATAATTTAATATTGATATCTATCAAAAGTGACAGCTTCAGATCACATGAATCGACGTATGAATACATGAAAGTATAGCTAGAGTAACTTTTATACCTGTCAGATAAGATCCTTCCTGTTAAAATTGGACTGTTGATGCATTTATAAGGTTGGCAACAAATAATACAATCATTGCTCCTTTTTTTTTTAATACCTATTTCTTTCAAATTGCCTCTCAAACATTCATCCCTGCTAATATTTCCAATTCCAGACTGAAAACGCTGATCAATAGTAGCGATGTGATAGTCTTCATGAAGGGAGATCGCACAACACCACGCTGCGGCTTTAGTAGACAACTCATGGAGATATTGACGGAAACCGGGTGAGTCTCTAAATTACTAACATATCTCTATAATAAAAACACTCTTTTTCGCTTTATGGGGTAATTGTATTATATTAGGGAGAAGGTATAAGAAAGGTGGATAAAAACATAAAAGGGGGACAAACACAATATGGCCTTTACAATGAAAAGAAGAACACAGTTCACACTTTACATTGCTGCCACTGGACATTAAGAGGTAATGGTTGCCTCTTAAAGAAAATCGATCGTCACCGCCCGATCCCCTGACCTAGGTTTCTAGGTTTCATTCTATGGAAACTCATTGGGGAGGAGTGTGAAAAAAGCAACGTAACTGCATTAACCCTTTCCTTGGCGTGCGCTTTGAACAACGTCTTTGTGTTCCCAAATATTCCCTGGCGCGGGCGTGAATCGATGTCTCATTGCAATAAGTTACTGTAATGCCATCTATGAATGCATCACTGTACTTTTAGCCAATCTCACTACTTCGTATTGAAACTGATAGATGGGGTTAGCAGTTCAATGCTATAGTATGACCATGAATAAAGCAATAAATGAGAAAATAAGTGAGTAGCGAAAATATTTGTTGGATAAGAGTGGGAAAATAGCGGCCGGGCCTACGCAGATCGCTGTGCCACACACTCGCCTGTGAATGGGTTAGTAAGGAGCTACCCGCCTCATTGGTGTAGTTAGCTAACACACTAGTTTCGTGGTGAGCTAGACTGCCTAGGACAGGGAGATCGAGGTTCGAATCTCACTCTGGTCAACTGGGGGTTGATTTTCCTAAATGATTTTTCACTCTTCCTCCATGCAAGTGTGGGTTCACTTCTTCTATGTACAGCCTTCCCAATTCCTAGCCCATTAGTGTAATTAGTACTTAAGCATATAACCCTAACGGGTAGTAAGACACGGTACTAAAATAAATAATGAGTCTGTCCATTGGCAGCAGTGTGGAGTGTGTTCATTCTTCTTAGGGCTATTTACAGTACTTATCTTCTTCCGTCTCTACAAGTGTGTTTTGACTTGTTTTATAGTATAAAGTTCCAGACCTTTGACATTTTGACCGATGAAGAGGTTCGCCAAGGACTGAAGACCTTCTCCAATTGGCCGACATACCCTCAAGTCTACGTCAAAGGAGAACTGATCGGCGGCCTGGACATTATTAAAGACTTGAAAGAAGCCGGGGAGTTGGAAAGTTCATTGAAAGTGAGCTCTTCGTAAAGAGTTTTCAGTGGGGGAAAAAAAAACATTTTAGTGGTTTCTTTGTGCCCTTTACTCATGGTTTAAACGTTTCCGTTAACTGTACAAATGTTCCTAATCATATGACAAATGATGCATCACAACGTGTTTGTGTAAAGTAATCTGAAGGTGCGCATTATATTTGTAATTACAATTTATTTGGGTCTTTTAAGGAGTTTTTTTTATGTATTTTATGCATGAAATAAAGTCCATTATGAATGTTATAACATATCATTAACTAAATAAAGATAGAATTGTATAAAAATTAATTTAAAAACACTTTAACAGCGTTTTACAAATGACTTAATAATACGATGCCATAAAGCATCTTATTCTGGAGGTAAATGACTGAACAGGAAGTATATTTTCCGCCAACCGCTTCGGTGATCAAATGGATTAAAGCATTGGTCAACAACTGGTCGATTGTGATCAACTGGTCAATTGCATAAGAAACCTAGTCATTAAAAGATAAAATTTGAACCTTATAAACTCTCTCTCTCACACACACACACACACAATACTTTCTAATAATATTTGAGTGCGACCTTAATAACCTTGATCAGTCATATAATCTGTGATGTTATAAAAATTAAATAGCTAAATATGAAAGTAAGAGGAGAATAATGGTGGAAAGATAGAGGAAGTTAGAGGTATTTTACTAAACTGACTCGGCCACAAGCCGGAAATAGTTACTGATTTTCATTCCACTTGAAGTATTTAACATGCATTTTCAAAATCGACTATATCAGTACACAACTTATAAACTAACTTAAATCTAGAACAGACAAAACACCCAACCTACGGCCGTTAGTTTGTTGCTGTGAAATGGGGAAAAATCCACATTTCAGCCATGCCAGGAATAAACCAGGGCCGACGTAATCAGTAGAAAGACATGCTACCGATTGGCTAAGGTGTTGGACAAAGATGATGATGAAAATATAGGTTTTATTAATTTTATTTTTTATTTTTTCTAGAAGGAGTTTTTTTTTTGTGTGGTTTTAAGGGATATATAAAAAGTGTGTAGACAAAAATAAAAGCTAACGTAGAGTGGAGAAACGATGGGTGTTTATGGCACGAGACCTTAAATTAGTTTATAAGTCGACCAAGGACTAACAAGATGACCGGGCCGGCCCCTGATTTAAGGCATCACTCTTGCGATAGACTGAACTAGGGAATTTGGAGTTTGAATTTTATTCAGGTCTACTGAGGGTAGTTTTACCTCCCTCTATGTAAATTCAGGTACACTTTCACTAAATTAAACCTTCTTCATACCCGACACTTTGGAGTAATTAGTACATGTGTGTTCAACAGGTAGTGAGACTAAGTGGATAGAAACAAACTTTCTTTACACTACCTGTTATTCACATATAATAAAAAAGCAGAACCTGCAGAGAAGTTTTTATCCCCAACCGCTAAGTTGGCAACATTGAAGTTGTCTATCTGTTCACTCTACTACTTACTGAGGAAAATGCCGTGTCATTGAAATACTCGAGGGTTTGTAAATATATACTAGTGTTTTTTACTTTTATTTTAGCTCAATTTTTTACAATTCTATCGTATTTATTTAATCGCATATTATAAATGTGTTCTTGAAACTAGAGCAGTCATTTAAAAGTAAGCACTTGTATAGAAATGTTAATGGACAATCTTTTCCAAGCATGTAGGAAATTATTATATGATTTGGCCTATTAACTTATGACCTTATTCCATGATTGTACAACATAGGTAATAATAAAAAATGTGAAAGTAAGATTTAATTATGTTTTTTCCATAGAGTTCTGGTCAGGATTATATTCCGTTTCTGCTTGGTCAGGCATGAGATCATAAATACAAGGATAAGTGCTGAGTCATGTGTACATTTTTATTGATACGTCTCTTACAAACTGGATTGAATTAAGTCCACAGTTATAGTTTTATAATATTGAAGTGTAGCAATACTTTAACCGACAAGTATTTATGATTATTTATTTGAAAAGAACTTGTTGAGAGGCGGTAGTTATTTTTATTAGTGTGGATTCATTGTGTTGCTCTGCAAATAAAATATGGTAGATCAAATTTGTGGTATAAATTCTTTATATCAGCCCAAAATAAGAGGTAGAACCCTATACTGATAGATTTAAAAGTATATATTTTACATCCATTAGGGTGACCTGGCGGTCTAGGGGTAAGGTGTCAGACTTCTGTGCTGGCGGCCGGGGTTCAATCCTCGGTCGCGGCAAAGATATGATTTCCAAACCCTTCCTTCACCTCTGACAAGACATCTTGTGAATGTGGGGAATGCCAGGCCTCCACCGTGGTTAGGATTCTACGTTAAACTGTAGGTCCTCCATTTCATCTCACAATCATCCTACCATTACACATTAGCTTAAGTGTGTATAACCCGAACGGGTAGTAAGACGCGGTGCTAATAATAATAATACATCCATTAGGCTACTGTTTCCAGCCTGTGGTCTGAGTCAGTTTCTTATTCAAGCTATATATTCTCCACTACCGGCTTGCTAGACCCGTCTTAGCTTCATATGCTTTAAAATATAACTTAACCCGCCTCAGAGGCGTAGTTAGATAACACGCTAGTTTCGTCTTTAGCTAGTATGCCGAGGACATCCGAGGTTTGAATCTCACTCCGGTGAACTGGGATGGTTTTCCACCCTCCCTCCATGCAAATGAAGGTTCACTTCCTTTATATTAAACCTTTACAATTCCTAACCCATTATTGTAGTTAGTACTTGAGCGTTTAAGCCGAAAGGGTAGTAAGAGGCGGTGCAAAATATTATTATAATCTAACTTAAAACTAGGACAAGCACAACATCCAGTCCCCGACCGGTCAGTGTGAGAGGGTGGACCCACATCTCACCAATTATACATTTTTCAGCCATATCAGGAATCGAACCTTGGACCCTTAGCTCGGTAGGCAAACACACCACCGATTGAGGTAAGGTGTCGGACTATACATACAACGGGTTAAATGTGTATGTGCTAGTTATGCTCATGTGTCTGGTATTATGAAGGTTGAATTTATAGGAAGTGTGAAACTATTCAAGGAAAACCACTCTCAGTTCACTTGACTGTGACTCTATCCCCGTCATCTTACGATTTGATACATCTCTAGTAGAGATAGTTTGGATGCTAAGCGTATATTACACCACACAGACGGCTCTAACTAAGCTCTGTATTTTAAAAAACACTTAATACATTTGTGGAACATATTCTGTATCAGCTCTTAAGTGTACGACACTAGATAGGGGTCGATCTGGTCACCTTTCGACCCACGTCTCTTTGATTAAAGTCCTCTGCATCTTCTTGAACAAGTGACCATGCCTGTTTCTCGCGCGATCTATAGCGTCCAGGATACTAGGCGCGGTCCAGTCCTCCTTCTCGAGCATCTCAATCTCGGTGAATGGCCCGTGCTGCAGCCGGTGGAGCTGTGTCACATGGGCGCAGCTACCGAGACCTAAATAATGGGGCACAAGCTCGGCTCATTTGAGATTTAATAACTTATAAAAAACGAAAATACTTTTAATATTTGGACAAGTTGTCTTTTCAGTAGAATAATAATATTTAGCACCGCGTCTTACTACCCGTTCGGGTTATACGCTTTTAAGTACTAATTACTCTAATGGATTGGGAAGGTTAAATTAGAGGAAGTGAACCCGCATTTGCGTGGAGGGAGAGTGGAAAACCATTTAGGAACACCCCCCCAGTTCACCCACCGAGAGTCGAACCTTGATCTCCCCGTCCTCAGCAGTCGAGCTCAACACGACAAGCGCATTAGCCAACTAAGCCACCGAGGCGGGTTTTTCAGTAGAGTTTGTTGAGCTTCATTCTGTTAAAATCCTTATGGATTTCAACGAATAAAGAAAATATCGATGGCCACATAGTCTAAGGAGTCACTCTCACAAAAGACTAGACTGCAGATGACAGTGATCAAATCCCAGTCGTGTATACAAAGGGTAGTTTTTTTAATATGGTTTCCCAATCTCCCTCCCTACAAATATGGGTACACTTCCTTAAAATTCAACCTTCCTCATCACTAACAAATCAGTGCAATTAGTAGTGATTCCTATAATCTGAATGGGAAGTAAAAGATAGTGCTAAAAATCATATTCAAATTTTGAGTTTAAATGTGTTTCAGAGCTCGTGCATTTTGCCGAATATAATAAAAAATGACAGGCCCTAAATAGGCATTTCAAACTCGCGGCCCGATCCATGATCCTCCGCAGCTCACGGATCTTTTGATGAATCGACAAACAATACGGCCCAACTCGTCTTATTATAAATGTAGTAATCCTCTATTTAAGATTAGTAACCTTGGAAACGGGCGGTTATTTGCGGAATATTATCAAGTAATGTTGGTTCGTCAAATTTTTACTCTTTACTTACCAGAGATCAATTCCCAAAAAGTGTTAAATTTTATCGCCAAAATACAAGCAATGATTGTCAGCGCATGAGCGTGTGAACAGGAACAAACACGCGGGTACTTACGTTCGCCCAGATCGTGTACGAGACTGCGGATATAATATCCTCCGCCACAGCTGACTTCTAATGAACAGGAACCAACAAGCGAGTACTTACGTTCGCCCAGATCGTGTACGAGACTGCGGATATAATATCCTCCGCCGCAGCTGACTTCTAATGAACAGGAACAAACAAGCGAGTACTTACGTTCGCCCAGATCGTGTACGAGACTGCGGATATAATATCCTCCGCCACAGCTGACTTCTAATGAAAAGTCTGGAGGTGAGAATTGTAAACAGCTTATCGAGTAACAGTCCACATATCGAGGTCTGACTATGATATCCACTCCTTGTCTGAAACAGGAATATTGTGTTATATTGTTTGTATCAAAATAATTTAAACAAAAACCACCATAGCAATAAAGAATTGTATAGTTAAGGCAGTGGTAATTTGTTGGCATTACCCCCAGTTATAACCTCTTTTAAACTTTGTATCACCAGCTTCGGTGGCTGCCTGGTTTGATGCCCTACTCACACAGTGGACTGGATTGCAGATCAAATCTCTGTCGAGTTTACTGACGGGTTTTTAAAAAATGATTTTCCACTCTCTCTACACAAATTCGGGTAAACTTCCTCTAAATATAACCTTTCTCTCTAAAAACCATCAGCATAATTGGTACATAAGCATATAACCTGATAATAAGATCCGGTAAAAAAATAACTTTGCTCCCCCTAGAATTTTTGGTGCCTACATGTACATATTATAATAATCTTCATTCAAAATAATGTATTGAATAAAAATGAATTAAATTAGAGTATTATTATTAGCACCGCTTCTTACTACCCGTTCGGGTTATACACACTTACGCTAATGTGTAATGGTAGGGTGATTGTGAGATGAAATGGAGGACCTACAGTTTAACGTGGAATCCGAACCACGGTGGAGACCTGGCATTCCCCACATTCACAAGCTGTCTTGTCAGAGGTGAAGGAAGGGTTTGGTAATCAGATAAATCTNTGGAGACCTGGCATTCCCCACATTCACAAGCTGTCTTGTCAGAGGTGAAGGAAGGGTTTGGTAATCAGATAAATCTGTGCCGCGACCGGGGATTGAACCCCGGCTGCCAGCATAGAAGTCTGACACCTTACCCCTAGACCGCCAGGTCACCCAAATTAGAGTAAGTGTACCCCAAATCGAATAGGCCTACTACTGGTCCAAAGTGTCACTCTCGCAATAGACTGGAATGACGATGACAGGGGATATCGGGGTTAAAATCCTGGTTGGATGAATTGTAAGGAGTAGCTCTTAAATGTTTTCCCGATCCTCCATGGAAAAAATGTGGGCACCTTTCTGCTAAATTCTACCTTCTTCATTCCTAATTAGTTATTGTAAATATGTGTAAAACCCAAACGAGTGCACACAAAAAAGTCTTAAATGAGAAGGAGTGGAACTTTTATAAGAAAATGGGGTATCATTTGCACGGGGAGAGAATAAGAAACCACATTGAGGACCTAGTCCCTGTGCACCTAGCTGTATTCAAACCCTGATCTCTCAGGCTATATCCAATGTAAAGAGACTTGAAAGACATCTGATTGGCTGAGTGTTTGATGTCAATCGGTGCATTACATACACAAAGCTATATGGAAGACAAACTTAATTGTCAAAAATCAGGTCAAATTTTGGTACTTTAAATAATAACTAAACTTTTAAAATACACACCAAAGTCTAATTAACGTCATTGCTCTACTTTTTTAAATCGATATGTATTTTTGGTTGTTTACATATTAAAATATAACTGCTGTGTACTAAGTGACGCCAGCAATGACATAATCTAGTTCTTCCAAGTGGTGCTACCTTTCTATCCTTTGTACCAGTGGTTTTCAAATTCTCTTTAGATTGTATCCCTTCGTCATGACTCTAATGTACCTCCATTGTAAAATGTTCCCAAATGACAAATGTCGGGTAACCAAAGGAGAAAATTTCCCTCGGTCACCTCAATAAATTCCTGCCACGTTTGATTTTCTTGCCATTTTCCTAACTTTACCCTAAGAGCTGCTGGTGTACCTCTGGGGGTGTGGTTACCACAGTTTGAGAACCACTGTCCTATAAAGTGCAGTGTTTTTTCCCAGGATATTTTGAACAGGCCGATTTCACTGACCACCCAGCTAAAACCAACGTTTGTCGCACAAATTAACAAATATTGCAAAGTATTACACTTTGCTGACCTAGTTACATAATAATGCCACCCGGCTGGCAGCATTTTCTGGGGAGAACGTTGCAGTGGTATCCACTACTGCTTTAGGAAATCGAGGGGAGAGGATCATATGTGGAATGATACGGACAAACATGTGCCTAAAGTCTGTTCATCGTAGCTTTTGACTTGGATGACATTTCAAAAATCACATGTTTCAGCTTGTGTTTGCCAACACTTGTAAAAGATCACTGTTTTGTTATGGATGTTAAGTTTTTTAATTACATGTTATATTTTACATTTAAAATAATGTAAACTTAAATTTTCTCACACTATTTCATTATTTTTAATAATCCTTTTTTTACCCAATCCGAAACAATAGTTTAAACATAACTAAAAGTTCTTGTTCTTCGTTTCGGAATGTTATCGATAATGCGAAATATCGTGCATACATTAATACCTTTTCATACAGACATCTTATTTACTTGGAAAAGAGAATATACTTGTAATTTTTCTTATATATAATTATTTTATTGTATTTCGAAATATTCAACTGAATTAAATATTTTTATCCACTGTGTGGGTGCACCATTGTAAATAACTTGTTTGCGTCATGGTCAACCACACTGTTTATATTCGTTGGTCACCATTTTGAAGCCATATTTGTTAAACCTTTTGTGAAGGTTCTGGGAATAATAATTATTTTAAGTGGAATAAAACGATAAATAAGCTTCGAGTCCGGCCTCGGATAAATATAAAAATTTTGTTTGATTTAAATATACTGTATAGAATTCATTATTATGTGTGTTTATTATATATATAACTCTAAATTTAGTTTCTAGTTTGTTAGGGCCTTTCTATAACTGTCCACCGTGACAGATGTCAGCTGTTGGCGTAGGGATACATTAGGGACTATTTTTAGTAAATTTTTGGGCTGTCGTTCAAGTATGCTAAGGTTGTGAATGTGCTATACATACCGAGTAAGGTCCGCCAGTCTGATCCCGTTCCGTTTCAGGGCAGAATATTTAGGAGGGGTCTGCAACACGTGTCCTACAAACGTTTTCAAAGTCGCCGTAACCATCTCCTCCGTGATGTGGTCTAGAAATAGAATGTTTTACAAACCACCATAAGTTGAAATAATTATAAATTGACAGTGTTGAAAACATCTATTAATGAAACAAATAGCCGAAACTATTGTTAATGCATTTTAGTGGGGATAGTCCCTCATAGATATCATATTCTGAAA
>CABFOV010009529.1:0-11343 GCA_902141375.1 Timema poppense
TTGAACGACCTCTTTTCTTAACTGTAACTTTCTCACGGAGAGATAGCTGTGAAAACTTAAGCTGTTGAAGTTCACTTACAGTCACAGAACCAAGAATATGGTACACGGTTTTTAAGCACAACACACGCTGAGTGATATAAAACTTATTTCCACCATCACGCCAGAGCCAGCACTGTGAGAGTAACAGTGCTCTCTTTCTACCTGACAGTCCCGCCTTCCTCCCCACCCCCCTCCTATGTGCTTATGCACACAACAGTCAAACACCACGTCGTTGGCACTGTGAAGCGCAAAGTTCCATACAAGTATTTGTTGTATATTTTTATAAATTAGGGGATGGCTACTGAAGTACTGACATTAAGCTTAAGGAAAATTTATTGTACTACAAGAATAAAGACGGAATTAAATAAAAAAAAGGACTAGTTATATTAAATGTTATCGATAATATCAAGTGGAAATAGGGGGTGCTGCAGTTCCGTAGTGCCTATACACGAGCCACCACTGATTAGTACACTATTGATACTAGACAGTAGTAAACTATCGATACTAGCTACTAGTAAACTATCTATACCAGATACAAGTAAACTATCCGTTGTAAAAACTAGTAAACTATCTATACTAGATACTAGTAAACTATCTATAAATCTATTTATATACTAGAAATGAGTAAGGTATCCATATCTTAGTTCCGATAGTACATCCCTGGGAGAAGAGTCTATTATCTTCTATGCTAGTCCTGAGGTGGACAGTTGACAAAGCGCAGCGTCTCGTGCGTAAATACGCCAAGAGTTTCGTAAAGTTTCTCTGCGACTTGTGTTGCCATGGCGGCCTACCTGACCGGGAGAAGGCAGGGGTTTTACGATGGTCTCCTTGGTTTAATATCCCCGCCCTTCCCCTCTATCCACCCGTTCCCTCAGGACCGGGAGGAGAAGCCGGGATACGTTCGCTACAAAAAAAGGGAGAGAATATATTTATATTCTGTTGTTTTTTTCGTTTGTTTAGTAATAAGGTCCGGGTGAAAAGGAATGTGAGTTTAGAGACCATCCGATCAACCGGAACGCTTCACACACGATTAACCGGCATATTAGGAACGAGGTTATGTTCGAACCATTCTCCGTTTGGCAACAGTGTAAACAATATCAGTTTAATAGTTGGGTTATTTTAAAATAGTTAATTTTCAATGTTATTCAATTTGTGTAAGATATTTTAAAATGATTTCACTGGTCTTATTTCTCATATTTTCTAAGGGAGACCACAGAAAACAGGTCCACGGTGCGACGTCTGGTTTGAGCTGTATCACCTGCCTAAGTTAGGTGTTATCTGTAGGGTGAGACAGGCTCTTAAGACGTCTGGTTTGATCTGTATCACCTGCCTAAGTTAGGTGTTATCAAAGGGGGTGAGACGGGCTCTTAAGACGTCTGGTTTGATCTGTATCACCTGCCTAAGCTAGGTGTTATCAAAGGGGGTGAGACGGGATCTTAAGACGTCTGGTTTGAGCTGTATCACCTGCCTAAGTTAGGTGTTATCAAAGGGGGTGAGACGGGCTCCTAAGACGTCTGGTTTGAGCTGTATCACCTGCCTAAGCTAGGTGTTATCAAAGGGGGTGAGACGGGCTCTTAAGACGTCTGGTTTGAGCTGTATCACCTGCCTAAGCTAGGTGTTATCTGTAGGGTGAGACAGGCTCTTAAGACGTCTGGTTTGAGCTGTATCACCTGCCTAAGCTAGGTGTAATCAAAGGGGGTGAGACGGTCTCTTAAGACGTCTGGTTTGAGCTGTATCACCTGCCTAAGTTAGACACTATCCAGTAGTGTGGCGCTTACTGAAGTTCTTACAATAATAATATTCCTAGACCAAAATATGTAGAGTATTGTTTCAGTTTAGTTTAGTTTTCTACACTTGGGTGTCTTAACAGTTACTAAATATTTGTCGTGGGTATATAGGAATTTGATAACAAACTGTTTAAAAGAAGAGGAAAATATGTTATAAAATTCAAGGTTCTCCATAATATATAGATCTATTAACGAACCAGTGATATTGCTGTGGGTATTAAATTAAACTAAATATCTACTGAAGAAATATGTTATGTATTATAGTTAAAAGAGGGGTTTTGATAATAAAATAATTAAAAACAGGACTCAATACCTTCCATTATACCTTAAGGTCTAACCATAGCATAGACTAACAGATACTTACTAAGGGAACAGGATGAGTAAAATAAATGCTAATGAATACACGAGAACCCTCTTGGAGAAATGACGGTAACCATTAATTTGAAAAGAACAAACAATCATCCATTTTATAGAGATGGAGCCATAATGAACCACTGAGCTTCCTGACGTCACTTGAAGTCCTCAGCCGAGACTCAAACCCGAGACAGGGACTGAAGAGAGGTCAACGCTCTACCATCTTCTGTTAAATAGACCCACTGATATAGACCATCGCTTCGGTGGCCGAATGGTATAAGGCGTCACGCCCACAACAGACTGCACTGCCAATGATAGGAATATCGGGGCTCGAATCGCAGTTGTATGTAATGAGGATGGCGTTTCCTCATATTGTTTTTCCTTTCCCTACACTTAAATGCGGGCACACTTCCTCTAAATTCAAGCTTACTCTTCCCTAACATATTAGCGTAATATGTGAATAAATATATAACCAGAATGGGTAGTAAGATGTGGTGAAAATAAATTATTTGTTTGTTTTTGAGGAAAACTTATTTATGGGTAGTTTACTTAAAACTTACGGGTGTTTTACTGAAAATTTACTTAGGGGTAGTTTACTGAAAACTTAATTAGGGGTGGTTTACTGAAAACTTACTTAGGGGTAGTATACTGAAAACTTAATTAGGGGTGGTTTACTGAAAACTTAATTAGGAGTGGTTTAATGAAAACTTACTTAGGGGTAGTTTACTGAAAACTTACTTAGGGGTAGTTTATTTAAAACTTACTTAGGGTTAGTTTACTGAAAACTTAATTAGGGGTGGTTTACTTAAAACTTACTTAGGGGTAGTTTACTGAAAACTTAATTAGGAGTGGTTTAATGAAAACTTACTTAGGGGTAGTATATTTAAAACTTACTTAGGGTTAGTTTACTGAAAACTTAATTAGGGGTGGTTTACTGAAAACTTACTTAGGGGTAGTTTACTTAAAACTTACTTAGGGGTAGTTTACTGAAAACTTAATTAGGGGTGGTTTAATGAAAACTTACTTAGGGGTAGTTTACTTAAAACCTATCTTAGAAAATGCCGTTCTAAGCTATTAAAATCATATGACAAAGTTTGTACGATGATGTATCGTTTAATATTTTTATATAGTAATCTTGAGGTATTCGTGTCTTATTATAAGGTTACATGAAGGGATGTAGAGGGAGGGGGGATACATCCCCTCTCCTCAACCCCCTCAAAACTCCCCTCCTCCGTCTCTCCTGAGCCGTGGGGCGCGTGGACGATGATCAATACGATACCAGGTTTCATTGCTCCAAGACAAAAGTAGAAAAAGGGTTTGTGGAGGGGGGGGGAGGGGGGTTATGAATCAGAACACGAAGGGAGGAGGACGCTTTGATCACGAGTTAATGACTTTGGAGTAATCCACGCTTGCTTTAAATATCGTTTCATAAGCTAATTATCTTTTGTAATACGTGATAATGGCACATTTCCAAACCACATCGCAGAATTTTCACCATTTTAGACATTCACAAAGAGAATACTCGTTCCATCATGGCCTACAAGGCGAATTAAACTTGTTTTATTCTAAGGTAGGGATTGCGGGTTAAGGGAATTTTGTTGCAATTTTAATAGAAAATTTTTTGTCGGCAAAATAAATCAAATATTTCTCCAGTAGAAACCTTTCTATCACCGTGTCTTACTACCTGTCCAGGTTACACGAATAATATGTACTAATTACGATAATGAGATATGGATGAGGAAGGTTGAACTTAGAGGAAGCTCACACATATTTTCGTGGTGGGAGAGTGGAAAACCACTAAGCAAAAACCTCCCTAAGTGACCAAGGTTCGAACATAGGTCTCAATTTCATCGGTTGTATAGTCTATTTCGAGAATGACGCCTTAGAACATGTGGTCACCTAATCAGTTAGTAGAAACATAGCCTTTTATTTACTTCCCATAGTGACGTCAACAGTTGTTAAATATTTATCAAGGATGTCCTGGAATTTAATGACAACTTTTTATCTTCTTTTAAAAAGTTTCTCATATAATGCTGCTATGCTCATGACAGATATTTAACCATTGTTGATATCACCGTGGGAATAAAATTAAACTCTAGTTTTCTACTGGAGCAATATGTGATTCATTTTGGCCAAAAAAAAAGGGAAAAAAATCTGAATAAACTGCAAAAACACTGCCCTCTTTTCACCTTTTCTTTGATTCCACCTTAAGGGCTACGTTGAAAATTTTTAAATATTGAGAGAGCTGCAATAAAAAAAAATCAATACAATCACGAAAAAATTCCAAACTATTACCTTATTATTACAAAAAGAAAATTATTATCATATTAAATAATAAGCTCCACTACCTATTTCAGAGGTTGAATGATCTTAGGTTATAGGTTGAACTGCTGGTGATGGAGATATCAAGGTTTGAGTCCCGGTTGTATTTACTAAAGGGGATGTTTTTTCTGAATTTCACTATCTCTCTCTCCACTCATTTTCGGGTATATTTCCTTTAAATTTGACTTTCCTTATTCCTAAGCAATATCGTGAATATAAGTGAATATCCAGAACGAGTATTAAGACGCAATGAATAAAGAAAAAGACACCCTCTAATTTTAGACATAAACTTTTTAAGGTTAAACCAAGCATTCTTTGATAAATTGCCCCTTTGATTTAATTTAATGTGACAACATTGTACAATTGTGTATTTTTAAAGGTTTATTGAGAGAAGAATAGTTATTTGTTGGTTCATAATAAGATACACTTGTCAGCCTTGATAGTTATACAGTCACCATTCATAGCTAGAGTGCCCCTACAGTATATATCTGTCCTGCGTAGTTACCCTTATAGCTATAGTGCCCCTACAGTATATATCTGTCCTGCGTAGTCATCCTCATAGCTAGAGTGCCCCTACAGTATATATCTGTCCTGCGTAGTTACCCTCACAGCTAGAGTTCCCCTACAGTATATATCTGTCCTGCGTAGTTACCCTCATAGCTAGAGTTCCCCTACAGTATATATCTGTCCTGCGTAGTTACCCTCATAGCTAGAGTTCCCCTACAGTATATATCTGTCCTGCGTAGTTACCCTCATAGCTAGAGTTCCCCTACAGTATATATCTGTCCTGCGTAGTTACCCTCATAGCTAGAGTTCCCCTACAGTATATATCTGTCCTGCGTAGTTACCCTCATAGCTAGAGTTCCCCTACAGTATATATCTGTCCTGCGTAGTTACCCTCATAGCTAGAGTTCCCCTACAGTATATATCTGTCCTGCGTAGTTACCCTCATAGCTAGAGTTCCCCTACAGTATATATCTGTCCTGCGTAGTTACCCTCATAGCTAGAGTTCCCCTACAGTATATATCTGTCCTGCGTAGTTACCCTCATAGCTAGAGTTCCCCTACAGTATATATCTGTCCTGCGTAGTTACCCTCATAGCTAGAGTTCCCCTACAGTATATATCTGTCCTGCGTAGTTACCCTCATAGCTAGAGTTCCCCTACAGTATATATCTGTCCTGCGTAGTTACCCTCATAGCTAGAGTTCCCCTACAGTATATATCTGTCCTGCGTAGTTACCCTCATAGCTAGAGTTCCCCTACAGTATATATCACCCAAGAGTACGCTAACAATGTGAAAACACTCTTATTCCAGCAATAAAATAAATCCAACTGCACAGAGCTACCTTGATAATACGGTAGATCGCAGCACGGACAATTAATCGCGCGGATGAATCTCAGCGGATATGAAGTTGGGGTTTTTTGTGAGGATAGGGGAAATGGCGGGAGGATTAAATTTACGAGGAGACAGTTCCTGGTAGTTTTATCTCTGCCATTGTCATATATCACCCTCCTCGCCGTCTTCAGTCACTTTCACATCCACTCGAGGGGGATGAAAAGAGGAAGGAGGGTTAATAAAGGTCATAATTTGAAAATGTTCCTAATGAAACAAGATTAGCAACATAACTTTCCATTATTTTGTAATTAAAAAACTATAATATTTTTGATAAAAATAAAATACTTATATATATTATAATTTATATCAACGTGAAACATAAAATGAAGTCCATCCATCCGTTATAAATATATAAACCTAATAGTACGTATAAAATTTGATTTTGATGGATCTGCTAGTTCAAAAACTACAAAATGTACATACGAAAACCCAATATATATATATATAAGTACTATCATACGCTCATCGTAATCAATCGGGAGTATTCGTAATCTGTCGGGGGTATTCGTAATCAGTCGGGAGTATTCGTAATTAATCGGGAGTATTCTTAATCAGCTGAGAGTATTCGTAACCAGTCGCAAGTATTAGTAATCAATCGGGACTATTGGTAATCAGTCGGTAGTACTCGTAATCAGTCGTAATCAATCGGGAGTACTCGTAATCAGTCGGGAGTATTCGTAATCAATCGGGACTATTGATAATCAGTCAGGAGTATTCGTAATCAATCGGGACTATTGATAATCAGTCGGGAATATTCGTAATCAGTCGAGAGTATTCGTAATCAGTCGGTAGTACTCGTAATCAGTCGGGAGTACTCGTAATCAGTCGGGAGTATTCGTAATCAATCGGGAGTATTACGTTCCCTTGTCAAATTTGATCTATTACTACCAGAAGAGAAAAATGGCACAAATTGTGCCTCTTTTTTTAGATATACCTATTTGAATATAAAATTAATATTAATAATTGCTTGTGATCCACTTCGGTGGACAAATTGTCCAAGGCATCACTTTCGCAACAGACTGAACTGACGACGAAGAGAATATCGGAGCTCAAATCCCGGTCGGGCGTACTTGGCTTGGTTTCTCCTAAATGTGTTTTACACTCACAACCAACGAATATGCGGGTACACTTCCTTTTTAATGAAACCTTCCTCGTATCTAACCTATTATTGTTATGATCTCAAATACGTATGTCTCTAAAGGGTTATAAGATTCGGTAATAAAAAACCAATTAACACTAGTAATGTTCTCATCACTATGATTTAAATTATGTTAATTTGAAGATTTGAGTAAATAAAAAATATATATAATTTAAAACTGAAGATGACCAACTTATTAGATAGTTGTTTCCATTTTTTTTTTAAATAAGATCTACCTATCAAATTCAAACCTAACTGCGATCTACTTTTAGTAGATATGAGTGTTATAAACCATTTCAGCGTTTCTTGAAATAGAACTATTAATCAGATCATAATTATCTAAATTATTTACGTAGCTTGATAACTAATCAAAGTAGGCCCTTAATGTATTAATAGAGAAATATAATACTACAATGAAAAATAAAAAATCCATCAATATATTTTATGGGAAGTAAATAATAAAATGTGGTACATACGAATATTAATAATAATATAAATATATTTTGAAAATTCCTGCCTCGATTGATTTTCAGCGTTGTATTGAATCGCCAATGTTTTTGTAGTCCGAGATGGACGTACTAAGACAGTTTCTTAAACATAAATACAAATATTCGTCCGTTAAAGCAGCGATTCTTAACTGGGGGACCATAGCCCTCTGGGGGTTACCAAAATGTTTATTGGGGGGTTCGAAAAAATAGTTTAAAATGTTATTTGTTTATTACTTAAGTCGATTATATTAAATTTTACGTCTTGGAATAAATAATTCGATGATCGTAAGCATGTAATTACAGTAGACTCTCGATTTTCCGGGGTAATGGAGAGGAGTGGAAGCACGGATAATATAAATTACGGATAGTACAAATAATCCCCATTTGTTTACCATCTTCATTCAAAGTTTTCTGCCCTTTGTTTATACTTATTTATATGAAAAGGGATTTTCCAAAATGGTAAATATCAAAACGAAGCAGCAAAATCGACTCAGAATCGACCCCAGGATGTGAATAGCATTGAGTAATACAATAGAAACAAGACTAGACAAATTAGTGGGGAGTGTTCAAAAGCAGAGGTCCCATTAAAATAGGTAAGTTAAATTTTTTTTTATTTGTTTGGTATTATAATCAGTAAATAAAACCACTATTTTAGAATAAATCTTAGTGATTAATATGTTAGTAAAAACTAGGGGAGGAGGGGGGAACGAAAATATGTTAGTATATTTAGGGGGCCGCGAGTAATAATAGGCTAAGAACCACTGCGTTGCTGTATTTAGATTTAGCTACTTTCATTTGTGAAAGTTCTATCATTTGGGACAGTTTACAACACATTTTCGCAGAATTGGATACTTTTATGACTATACACATTTCCAAAAAATTTCCCACTGAAGTTCTTGATTTGACGAGGATATATATTTGTAAATGAATTATTTCTGTTTCCAGTATTTTTATATTACCTTCAAATAAGAGATGAGAGTTCATATTCTCTAGCTTAAAGGTGAGAAGCCATACTTCCTCTGCTCTAGATCTGTATAGCTTCCTCTGCTCTAGATCTGTATACCTTCCTCTGCTCTACCGCGGCACGCCTCGTGTTTGTTGTTGTACAACGGATTCAGGCACGAAGGGGCGGGAGGGGAGGGGAAAAGGGACACATGATACCGCGGTCGATCACGAAGTGTGTGTGTGTAAAGGAAGACTCCAGGGCGTCACCGTAGTAAAAAGAGAAGTCTCGGATATTTTTATTATTGTTTCCTGACGAGATCACGTCTTGCCATAAAAGCTCCCGACTCGGAAGCTGGACCAAGATATAGAGACATTATAAGGTTATCTAATGATATTACTTTATCGGAGAGATGACCAAGGTATAGAGATATTATAAGGTTATATAGTGATATTACTTTATCGGAGGAATTACCAAGGTATAGAGACACATTATAGGGCTAGCTAATGATATTACTTTATCGGAGAGATGACCAAGGTATAGAGACGTTATAAGATTAGTTAATGATATTACTTTATTGGAGGAATTACCAAGGTAGAGAGACATTATAAGATTATCTAATGATATTACTGTATCGGAGAGATGACCAAGGTATAGAGATACTACAGGGCTAGCTAATTATATTACGCTACAAAGAGAGATGATCTAATTAATGATGATATTGTTAGTAAAGGTTTTCATTTCCAAATAACTTAACAAAAACCAAATGGTGAGCATGAAGAAATGGTAAAATGAGATAAGGAAAAAGTCGTTGGCATAATACAAAACCATGAGTCTAAATATCTGTGCAAGGACCCGCCTTTAACCGGCCCCCGACAGAGCATCAGGGATAACATTAATTTTATTCAAGAATACAATAAATAACATATCTCTGTTGCTAACAGAGGGGGAGGGGAGGGTCAGTTTCTTGATACTCATGGTTTTAATTTGAGTCAAACATTTAACATGGCTTTATTTTCAACCTTTCCGTCTCACCTTCTTATTAGACAAGATAAAGAAATATAGCCGCGTTCTCAAGAGTGAGGGTGAGAATATATTTAGTAAAAATAAACACCCTCAGATCACCCGGCCAGAATTCGAATACCCATACCTCACTGGCAATCCATACAAAATGAGCATGACGCTTTTGTCCGCACACCCATTACTGGTGCACCCTTAATAACTCAAACGGTGACCTTGCGGTCTTGGGGTAAGGTGTCGGACTTCTGTGCTGGAGTCCGGGGTTCAATCCTCGGTCCTAGCACAGATTTATCTGATTACCAAACCAAGGTATAGAGATATTATAAGGTTATATAATGACAAGACGTGTATTAATCACAACTTGTGAGTGTTTGGAATGCTAGGCCTACACCGTGGTTCGGATCCCACGTTAAACTGAAGGTCCTCCATTTCATCTCACAATCACCCTAACATTACACATTAATACTACTCGTATCGGCATCCACGCGGTCTAACGCGTTAATTCTAGTTTCGGATTGGGGTGTCAATGAACGGGGAGATAGGGGTTCGAATCCTGGTTGAGTGTACAAAGGGTTGTGTTAATAAAATGATTTACTTCACTACCCTTCGTGTGAATGTGGATACATTTCCTCTTAAATTCTATCTTACCTAGTCTTACTCCACTGTCGTAATTAACACACGCGTGTGGCTTGTACGGGGTGGTATGATAGCTAGCGAGCTATGTTATCCCTCTCTCCCCCGATGTCGACACTAGCGCCGCCTCCCCCTGTGAATCAATACTCTTATCTAGCGGGTAATAGGGGTGTTAAGGCGCCACTTGTTACCCTGCTTGTGCAAACATAGGGCAGGGGTAGGGGGGGTGTTATAAACTCCCTTCAGAGAATAGAAGGACTATTGAGACAACAAGATACAACTTCTGTAGGACTCGGAACAAGAGAAACAAGGACTCGACACTTCCTTCCTTGTGTGTCACTCTCAGGGGGTCGAACACAGGACTCTACACACCTCCTTACTTGTATGTCACTCTCAGGGGGTCAAACACAGGACTCTACACACCTCCTTCCTTGTATGTCACTCTCAGGGGGTCGAACACAGGACTCTACACACCTCCTTACTTGTATGTCACTCTCAGGGGGTCGAACACAGGACTCCGAAGTCTGATACAGTTCAATTTGCATACGAAGAAGCTTTTAGAACATAAAATAATTGTTTTAATTTAACATTGACAACATATTACTATATTGTTAATATTATTGTCTGACACACTAGCTCATTCGGTAGCTTGCCTTACCACTCAACTAAGGATCCCGGGTTCGATTCCTGGCATGGCCGAAAAAAAAATATATAGTTGGTTAAATGTGAGTTTACCCTTTCATAGTGATGAATTAATGGCCGGGGGGATGATAGTTGTGTTTGTTCTAGATTTAAGTTAGTTTTTAAGTCAAGATCTGATAGAATCAGTCTGTTCAGGAAGTGTTAGCTAAACACCTCGTATCAAAAAAATAGTGACAGCTGCAGATCACATGACTTGACGTATCAATACATGAAAGTATTATTATTATTATTATTATTATTATTATTATTATTATTATTATTATTATTATTAGCACCACGTCTTACTACCCGTTCTGGTTATACGCACTTACGCTAATGTGTAATGGTAGGGTGATTGTGAGATGAAATGGAGGACCTACAGTTTAACGTGGAATCCGAACCACGGTGGAGGCCTGGCATTCCTCACATTCACAAGATGTCTTGTCAGAAGTGAAGGAAGGGTTTGTTAATCAGATAAATCTGTGCCGGGACCTGGGATTGAACCCCGGACCTCCCAGCATAGAAGTCTGACACCTTACCCC